>PVKE010014929.1:0-34215 GCA_004027555.1 Craseonycteris thonglongyai
TAGGTGGAATATAAAACTGAAAGTAACAAGGACACAAAGACTCATGGACACAGTCAATACTTTAGTGGTTACCTGAGGGGAAGGGGGGAGGTGGGTGGGAGAGCAGGGGTGGGGGGGAGTAGGGAGGGGGCATCAGATATACGGTGATGGGAAGTGAGCTGATTCTGGGAGGTGAGCACATAATGCGATGTATAGACAGTGTAATGTAGAATTGTACACCTGGAAACAATGTAATTGATATCAATCAATGTCACCCCAATAAGTTTAACAATTAAAAAAAATACTTATGAGAGCTGTCTAGAAAAAAATCTAGCCATTGTCAATATAATGAGAATGATTACATGACTTTTTAACTACACAAAAAAGATAAAGGACCCAGTTAAAAAATTGGCAAATCATTTGAAGAAATGCTTCAACAAACAAATATAAGGATGGCAATAAACACATGAAAAGATGCTCAGCCTCTTTAGTGGTCAGGGAAATGCAAATTAAACCACAATGAGATGCCTGAACACATCCATGAGCGTGGCTGGATTTTTTAAAAAGATCAGCCTTCCCAATACTGACAAGAATTTGGAGCAGATGAAATGCTCATACACTGCTGATAAGAATACCCATCATGCACCTATTTTGAAAAATACTGTCCCTCAGCATGTTAAGCCTGCAAAACTATATGGTTCAGATATTCCATTCTAGCTATTTACTGAAGAGAAATGAAAACATGTCCACACAAAGACTTGTACATAAACGTTGATAGCAGGTTTATCCACAACAGCAAATAGCTGGAATCAACCCAAATGTCCATCAACAGCTGAATACATAAAGCATATCCATATAATGGAATACTACTCAGCAGTGAAAAGGACTTCCGATACGTGCCACAATACAGATGAATCTAAAAGTCACTAAGCTGAGTTAAAGATACAAGACACAAAAAATATATGCAGTATAGTCCCATATACATGAAATTCTAGAAAAGGCAAATCCAAGCTCTAGTGACAAAAAAGTGGATCTGTGGTTATGTGATGTGGGTGGAAAGAATTATGCAGCATAACAGGTCACAAGGAATCTTTTGGGGGTGGTGGAAATATTCACTGGTGAATACGCCTTCCAAAAACTCATTGAACTGTCTATTCTCAGTGGACACAGTTATTGTACATAAAAATACACATTAAGCTTGGAAAAAAATTAAAGTAAAATTTAAATGCTGGTAGCACTTGGATGATGGCATGAAAGGAAATTTATATTTTTCTGGTTTTACTTTTAGGAATTTCACAAACTTTCTTTAATGAACATGAATAATTTCAAATTGAAAATAAATAAATAAATAAATCGGTCCATGGCATTTATTAGATGTAGGCCAGCATCCTGTTTCTGGTAAAATGTATGACTAAGATATGTATTTTTGTCTAAGCTCCACTGTTTCCAGATAATCTTCTTCTTGTTAGTCATATGTAAGGGCAGAGAAGTCATTCCAGAGAGATACGTGCTCTTCCTTCTCTCTATTTTAAGCATGACTTGCAACACAGAGAATTCAATAATTTATCATAAGTTGTGATTTTAGCAGAAAAATTCTTTTCAGCAACTAGGAGAACTGAGGCCTTCATTGATATATTACATTAGCCCTGAATTATTTTGTGTATTCAAAATTCATTACACACACACACACACTTATATACACATATACATATATATGAGGGCTGTCTGGAAAAAAACCCAGGCATTGTCAATACAATGAGCATAGTTAATGTGGCTGAATACTTTCTGGACAGCCCTTGTATATTTCATCATGGAATAACAGAAAATGACAGCATTTGGAGATTTGCTCTTTAATTTTGTGTTACTATGGTGCCTGCAAATTCTTTGACACACGTCCCATTGAGAGATGGGGTCTCTCGCATTAGAACCTGGATGGCTAGTAACTGCTTTCAGTAACAGACAATGACAAGGTGAGGCCACATGTCTCCCAAGTCTTGGTTGAAAGAGGCCATGCAGTCTCACCTGGTTCTCCTGGAAGGGCTGCCCTGAGGGAAGCCAGTCATCATCCAAGCAGTCTGTCTGCCTGGAGACTACCAAGCTGGAGAGGCCACTTGTAGACATACCCATCACCTGTCCCAACTGAGGTCCCTAGCCTACAGCCAGTGTCAACTGCCAGCCAGAGCAAGGCCATTGGTATGTCCAGCCCTGGTGAGTCTTCCTGGATTGCAGCCTTACCTGGTGTTTGACTGTAACCACAAGAGACTCCAAGCAAGAACTGCCTAGCCAAGCCCTACCTGGATGCCTAACTCATAATATTGTGGGCAAAATAACAGTTTTTTTTGTTGAGTCACTTGACATCTTTAAACTCAGGACTCTTACATCTGTAATATGCACATCATCTACTCAGTATTGTTGAGAGGCTTAAAAGTATGTTGTAAACCTTGGAAGTACTGAGCAAATACTTTTAGTTTTATTTTATTCACGTAATTAGGTTTACACAACATATCTATTGAATACCTAGGTATGTCAAGCCTGGATAGTAAACTAGGGGTATAACCATTAACAAGATATAGTTCGTCCTATCAAGGAACTCACATTCAGACAGAGGAAGTACCATAGTCAAGAACTAGGTGATGAAATGAGATGTGACAAGGCCAACACCATAAATCAATGCATGAGTTATGAAAGTACACAGTAAGGGCTAGCTCTCACTATCATGAAATCAGAGAGAATGGTCCGAATTCTAGAGTAGATGTGTGGAGCTGGGGGAAAGCATGAGAGTGGAGGGAAGATCATTGCATAAGAGAAACAGAGCATCTGGCTTAGCTCTGTAATGAGTGAGTCAAAACTAAAAAAGGAATGTAGGAATGTAGACTGCTGTGGACCTACATAAACTGGGGTGAAAATAGACACTCAGCAGGCAGGATGGAGGCACTGTAGTGTCTATCTTCCATGTCTCTTTCTGGCCACACAAGAATAAAAACAATTAACTAGGCAAACAAATAGTCAAGGACGACAGACTTAATTAACAGCTACCTTGACGAATCCTTGTCACTTTGTACCATCGTAGCAAGAGAGCAGGCTAAGGTATACATTTTCATCAGAAATGTCTCATTGTGCTCAGTGCAGTGACAGAGAAGGGGGATATGGGAGACAACAGTGGAGTTTCCGAAATCATTGCAGAGTCCTTCTTTCCAAGTCAGGCTCACACAGGGATCTGCCTGCTTCCCACGGCCCAGTGGTTGTCCTCTAGCCAGTAGAGTTATTCCATGATTGACAGATGACCATACTTATTCTTACAAAGAGTACGTGTGTATGCATGCGTGCGTGTGTTTGGAGTTGGAGAATCCAGGCATCTCTCTCACACACACTCTCTCTCTCTCTCTCTCTCTCTCACACACACACACACAAACACACACACACATCACTTCCCATTCCTCATTTAAGTAGGTCCTTTACCACCTCCATGTCATAAGGAAAATCAAAAAGAATGTAATATAACTGATGTAGAAGGTCATGTGTCTAAGAGATGACCATAAAAGATCGAACTCACGATCAACTCCTGGATCCCTATCAATAATCCTTTTCTCCTACGCCTCTTGAGGACAGTATAACTGAACACTGATGCTGATAACAAGTGAAGTTTTCAAAGAAATGAAGGTCTCGTTCAGCTGAAAAAGGAGGCCCTGTTTGGAGTGAGGATCCTCAGTTTCCCCTGCATTGGGAAAGGTCTATTCTTCTCTGTGGTCCACACACAAAGGGCTCTAAACAAATGCCAAGTTTAATTAGCTCAGATCCAAGCCAAATGGTCTAACTTCAATTTGCTATTTGCACTCCTTCTTTTCTCCCTTGGACAAGCTTAGGGTTTTAAACAGCTTAGGGAGATGAGAAAAAAATAAATAAATAAAGTAAGAAAAAGAAGAAAAAAGAAAAACAGAATAGCTCTAACACCCAGAGTGGTGTCAATAAGCTGTTTTCTAAAGGAATGGGAGGCTTTGCTGGGGGCAGAAGAGATCTCCAGGTTTCTAAGTGTGGGTGGGCCTTTGTCCCTCGCTTGTGGGACATGGCACGCAGAGAGTGCCAACAAGTAGTGGCCAAAGGAGTGAAGCCGGGCAGGCTGTTTTCCCAGCAGCCTCCATGCTTTGAAGACATGCTCTCCAATCTCATCCCGTTTGCTGAGTTACTAACCTGCTAATCTCAAATAGAAATACTCCATCATGTGCAGAGAGGAGAGTCTGCTATTTCCCCTCCCTCACCACCACTTCCCTCTTCGCCCTCCCACATTTCCATCCCAGTGGAAAAGTCTTCTCAAAGCAGAAACCATGTTGTGTCTCCCTTCGGACATGGCAATCCCAGGGTGAACCTCTAGGTGTAAGATCACACCCAACGGTTCCTGCCCCTTATAACAGCAAGGCAGAACTCAGGTGAAATATATTTTTTTAATGAAATTATGCACACACACACACAAAATCCACAAACATCATTTCCACCCTCTCCGCACCCTGGACAAAGGCAAAAAGTCCAGGTAATTTCACTGTCATTCAAAAAGGGATTCACTGGCAGGTTACCTGGACTCATTAGGTAAGATTTAGGATTCCTGAGTCCTGGTTCTGGTTCTATCAACCTTGTGTGTGGCTTCTGGTAAGTCATGTAACTTCCCTGTTTTCTTATAAGAGAAACATAACTCTATAGTTCTGCTCCCCACATATTTTGCACAGCCACCATGTGGTTCATATGAAACACTCTCAATGTGGCCAGGCCACAGTCTTGATGAGCCCCCTTAACCTGCTACATTGCTAGTCCCCCATCCTAGAAAAAGTGACCTCCCGTCAGGCACTTAGGTCAAAACATGGCAGCCATCAGTGGTCCCTTTCTTTCTCCCCCAGAGGACAGCTGATCCCACCTTATTTCTTTCTGTCTTCTTTACTCAGAGTGCTCACGTCACCATGACCTTCATTGTTTGACCTTCATCAAATGCAATCACCTTGTTCTTGCCTCAGGGTTATGGCATTGCTCTTTCCCTGCCTGGAAGGTTCTTTCGCCAGTTCAAGTAGGCTTCTCCTCAAAATGTTACCTCCTCAGACTATATACCTCCCTGACTACTCTACCCGAGTTTCCCTCTTCTTCCACTCTCACAATGCTACAGCCTGCTTTCTTGTAATTCATAACACGTATTCCTATCTGAGATGATTCCATATCTTTTCATTGCCTCTCTTCCATCAGAACAGAATGATCAGGAGAAAAGGGTCTCTGTCTTTCCATTACTGTATCCGATTTTTAGTTGAGTGCCTGGCCTAGAGTAGGAACTCAATAATTATTTGTGGAATGAATGAATACATCATGCATGTCAAAATAGGTGGGAAAGTTCAAAGTGGCATGACCGATGGGAAAATTACGCACATCAGCTCTGCCTGCCTGCTCCAAAGAGGAGGAATTACATGTAGGTTTGGAAATCTCTTGAAAACACATGCAGTCAGCCCTTAGTAGCTATGGGTTTCACATCTGCGGATTTAATCAACTGCAGGTGGAAAATATTTGGAAAAGAAAATATCCCAGAAAGTTCCAAGAAAGCAACATTTGAATCTGCCATGCGCTGAGCACTACCATGAATCCCGAATTAGTAGTGTACGCATAGCCTGCTGCACCTTATGCAAATACAGTTGTCCCTCAGTGTCAGGCACGACCCCCTTCCTCCACAGACACCCAAATCCTCCGATGCTCAAGTCCCTTACATAAAATGGCATACCATTTGCATTTAGTTTATAATTGCAAATAGGTTACAGAAGGGTATGCCTACTTGTCACTTCATTCATGTGGATTCAGTGCAGTGCTTGGTGCATGACAGATTCACCTTTTGCTTTTTGGGACTTTCTGGGACATTTTACCCCCAAATATTATCACACTGCAATTGGTTGAATCTGTGGATGCAAAACTCGCAGATGCAGAGGGCTGACAGCATAGGTTCTATGTAAATAACTACACCATTTCATCTAAAGGACTCACACATCTGTGGATCTGCATATTCACTGGGGTCCCGGACCACCACACCCCCACTCTGTTATGGAGACTGAAGGATATGACTGGGTATGTTTTAGGAACTCACCTATTTGGTTATGCGAGGAGCTTTCTGGGGGAAATGAAAGAAATTAATTCCATTTGGCTAGACACAGTGTGTTTTTTTCCCAAATCGCTCTGGATTTCCCAGGAAGTGGCTTCGGGCTTAGGGAGTGAGAGGGCCAAGGCCTGGTGCAGACAGGACGGGGAGGCCACTGCTGAGGACCACATGGACTCCTGTCCTGAGAGAAAGGTTGGCCAATGAGCAAAATCCAAGGGCCCGCTCCCTCCATCCCCTTTCTCACCACACACGTCCATCCATTGGACCCAGGGTCTCTCACTCTGCACTTACAACGAAGTCTACCCTCACAAGTCCTAGAAAAAACACACGAGGAGGGGCTGGATTGGCGCTCGGCCTCTTCCTTGCTGTGCAATTTTGAGAAAATTACTTAATCTTTTCGACTGTTAATTTTTATTTTAATCTGTAATATGGAAAATAGGGACACTGACTCCTGCCTCACCAGCTCTGTGAAATAAGGTATTTGTGAGTAGCATAAATTAAGGGATCCCACTGTGACACATCAGTTTTCCCAAATTTCCCCCGAAGGTGATGGGGCCTGACGTTAGAAGCTTTTCCGTGGGTAGATTTTGCTAGGTGGAGATAAGTAGCACTGAAATATGAAAAGGTAATTCCATAACACTGCACAGCTATTGCTTCACATTAAGAGAAATCATTTGCATTCAAAGATTATGTAATTGTGAAAGGCTGAACAATTACAAAATATTATGGCTTCTACTGCGTATGGGGGAGGGATAGAAAACCCAGAAACAGAAGAAGGTGGTGGCTCACAAAAAATAAAATGATCATTTCTGTTTATGAATGGCTGAAAACACTGTCTTCCCACACACAGTCTGAATACTTCCGGCAAAATGAGTCTTCGTGTTACAACAGCAAGTATTTGCTAAGCCTCTACTATATGCCTGGTTTGTAGACGTGAACCCACCGATTGAAGGAGCACCTGGGTCCCCATGAGGAAGGCTGCAATGCCAGAGCAAGTAGGTATCAATGGCTCCCACAGGCCTTTCTCAGAGGGACTTATGACCATTTCGCTGGGTAACCATTCACCTTGGTAAGAGGAATATTCAAACTTTTCAAAGACAGTTGAATACACATTGACATATACCCAGGGACCAAAGGCACACTTAGAGTGGGGGACGTACGGACTGTGAGGTGACAGCATGGGGTCCTCACCTGGCTCCGCTACACAGGGAGACGATCATTTCCCCAAACCCCGAGTGTGCAATTTGCATGGGCATGTCATACTTGGCAGAAGCGCTTCACCTGGTTCCCTTGGTCTCTCCGCACCCGCCCCCCTTCTGGGTCTCAATTTTCTCTTTTATGTTATGGGGTGATTTCTAAGTACCTAATTCCCATTCCTGATTTCTAGATATTTTATTTTAGGTCTCTTTGGAGTTCAAGGTCAAGGCATTTAAGAAGAGGCCATGTTTTACTGGAGGCCTGTCAGATCTCACTGGACAAACCCTCACATGATAACATAGAGTAATAATGATCATTAATATTGCATGTAATCGTTAAAGGAAGTAGCTTCATATTACACTTAACTCAGATGGTATCTTTTAGCCAAGAGTCAGCCGATGCTTTAGCACAACAGAGAAGGGTAACAAGGGGTTGCTTTTTGAGCCACTCTCTTAAATCTTCCCTGTGTGCATTTTCAAACCTAAAGAAAGGTGGCACAGACAGTGAAGAGAACACTGGCTTTGGCTTTAGAAGCTGTGGCTTCATTCCCAGGTTCCTTTACTTTCTCACTGTGTTGACTCTGGGCAAGGAACTCAACCTCCTGTGCCTCAGTCTCCTTATCTGTGAATGCTTCTCTGCTCACTTCTCTGAGGTGTTGCAAAGATCACCTTAGATAATGGATACGAAACTTTGTTGCAAAATGCTGAGTTCTTTGCAAACACAAGGTGTTGTCATTATGGTAATCAAAAGCAAATGGCACATGGATATTTCACAGGCATGGACTGGGGCCGATTATTTGCAAAGTATTCCCCTCTAATGGAGTTTTATGAGTACATTCTCCTTAGTATGATTTTCCTAATAATTTCTTTCCAAATCTTATCTCCAAACTCCCTTAGTTTCCCCTGTAATTTCTCCTTAATATCTCCTCGCTCACATAGCCATTTACTACTGAACTCTGGATGGCATTTGGGGAGACAGTGAGTTAGGAAAATACACAAATACATATTTTGCACAGAGACATAAACAAAATGAATCAAGGACACCTCGAGTCTAAGCTAAGATATTAAAAAATATACATCTTCCTTGTGGGTCTGTCAGAGCTGCTCACATTAGCGATACTTAGTCCGAAATTAGGTTTAACAACCCCATCCCTCTACAAGCCCACAAATCCATTCACCCGTGGCACTAATGTGGGGAGAGAAGAAATGAAACGGGCTTCGGTGCATTTTTTTCCTCTTAAGAAAAAAAGCATAAGACTTTCACAAAGCCTTTTGGAGTCTCTCTTGGCTAAAAAAGAAATCCTTTTGCCATTAACTGTTCTTACAGTGAGTCCTCGCGAGCTGCAAGATCATGATGAGGGTAAGCATTAATTAAATCTAACTGCAAGAGAATAATTAGGTACACATATCCGTCAGGGCAAGTTGTCACTATCCAGTAGCAAAGTTGGATACAAACTCCATCAGCAAAACTGTCAGGCGGCTGTTAAAAGGATATAAATGTGTCCCCAAAGGATCATTTCATTTAGGGGGGAAAAATTGGATTGCAAAGGATTAATGAGGCAAGGGATTTGTGTTTTGAATTGGATATAAAATGCAAACCAAGAAAGTTGTGATATCATCATTTAACCTTAATGTTTAGTTGCATTTGGATTCCTAACACGTGGTAGGAACAATTAGACCTTGTGCGTCAAACCAATATTTTCCATCATGAAATGAGACAAAGGTGAGATTTTTTTTTAAGTAAATTGCATAAAAGTTTATAACAAAATCATAAAAGCTAATTTACACAGATGACATATTCTTAATAATAATTTGGCAAGAAAAATGAATGCAAATCCCACCAGGGTAATTACGGAATTCAGGAAAGGGCCCTTTGTGTGGCTGCCTTTATTTCAGCCAAACTTCAGTCTAACCTCTGAGGCCTGTGTATGTGCACAGAGACCCCACATAGGCGACATGCATACAACTCTCGGAGGCAGGCACTACAAATAGGAAAAAGCTATTATACAACGTAGGAAAAAGATCAGCGTCATTGGAAGCAGACAGATCTAAGTTTGAAATCAGGCTCCACCATTGACTGACCAAGGGAGATTAAGCAACTTATTTCATGTCTGTGAACATGAGTTTCTTTTACAAAATAGTGTGATAGAAGGGTGGCTACAATAACACATTTCAAGGCACCTAGAATAGCAACTGGCACAAAATAGGTGGCCAATGATTGGTGTTGTTCTCTATAAGACATACGTCCCAAAGTAGGTAATAGAATAAAAACACAACACAACACTGGCATCAGGATTCATACCTCCAGTAATTTCATCCCAGCTGGGCAAGTCATGGGCTGTGATGGTTTCCAGCCAAGGCAAGGACTAGGAGGCCAGAACAGTTTCACTGCAGGCCTGGTGGACAACTTCAATGGTCAATAGCAAGGTCATTTCCTCCAATGCACTCACAATAATTTGTAATTGTTGCACTTGAATGCATGCCGGATTGATTTATTGCCTGCCTGTTTCTTCCTCTATTCCTTGAGCTCATAGAGATGCAGACATGGTGTGTCTGGTTTTCCATTGCCATCCCAGGACCAAGCGCGGTACCTCGTACTTGGTAAGCACTCAGCTGAAAAAATGGATGAATCAGTTTGGAGGCCCTGAGCAGGGGCATACCGGGAGGGGCGCGCATCCAAGAAATGGGACTCATCAACAGCACTAGAAAGAAGCTAGAAAGGATTCATTCTACAAGGAGGATGTGCTGGGACCCCAGAAGCTAATCTCAAAATGAGGCCAGCAAGTCTATCAGAGGTCCTAGCCATTCTGGGATGCTGCAATGATCAGAGTAATGATCTAGTCTTGAGTTCCCTAGACCTTGTCAAGTTATATCCAGGCAGCCCTCCTTCAAGCTATTTCCGTGTCTTGAAATCTATGAGCATTGCTACTAATGTCACAATGTTGCCCCAAAGGGGCTCACACTGACTCTTCTCAGCCAACATCTTTGGCAACCTTACATATCTTCCCCAGAACCTTCACGACTAGAACAAACACAGGGCCTTTCTATTCCACATGCAATCCTAACAAATAGATTAGTTCTACGGCCTGAAGGAGAAATGCAAGGAATGTGGATGGAAACAAAATATTTCCACTTTGTCTTGAAAGGGACTGTTTTCCTGGAAGTGTTCTCTTTTGATCACAACCCCCTATAACCTCTGCCCCCCGCAAAAGCAAAACCAAAATAAAATTGGTGCGCACAGCTTATTGCTCCCTACTTGCACCCCTGGTTGAAAAAAATGTCTTTCAGAGAGAGAACATTTAAACCACATTTAGTTATACATGTTGCAAAAAGTCATCATCGAAAGTAAAATAAAATATCAAGAAATTAGGCCAAAGCCAGAAAACTGAAATTACAAGATAGCAAGACCCATAAAAGGTATTTCTCCCTTCTTGGGGAAAATCTTTAAACTTTGATTCTTGAAGGCAGAATTGTATACATGTCCATGGGATTATATTTTTAATAATAGAGTTTAATTTTTCTGTATTAATATTATGATGATGATTTTGCCTACTCAATCTAATAAGACTTCTGTAAAATCTCTCACTTTGCTTATATATTTATCAAGTCATCATTGTGCTTCTCCCTCCCAATTTCTATATTTATTTATTTATATATTTTTAAAGATTTATTTTTATTGTTTTTGACAGAGAGAGAGATATAC
Source organism: Craseonycteris thonglongyai (assembly GCA_004027555.1). Classification (NCBI taxonomy): domain Eukaryota; kingdom Metazoa; phylum Chordata; class Mammalia; order Chiroptera; family Craseonycteridae; genus Craseonycteris; species Craseonycteris thonglongyai. The sequence continues at coordinate 10,994 of PVKE010014929.1, forward strand.
AGAGACAGAGAGAAGGGGGAGGACCCAGAAGAGTCTCCATAGCTGCACATCATTGGTTTTTCCACATAGTTTCATTCCACAGGTGGGCACAGGGCTGCACAGGACAGGAACTGGGCCCGGGTCTCACCCCAGCGAGAACTGAACTGGGGGCACTCCCCAGTTCAGCAGATGGGTTCTCATGGGCTGGGGCCGGATTCGATCCTCGGTCCCTGGGGCTGCAAAGTGAGCGCTTAACCCACTGAGCCATCCCGGTTTCCCAACCCTTTTTTTCTTTACATGTCTTGATGTTGTGTTGTTCCTGCACATAAGCACACATCTCATTTGTCTTCTGGTGAACCCTTCTTTTTATGATTAATTAGTGCCCTTCTTTTTCCTAAAGCTTTTTTTTTCTTGTTGTTAAGTTTGTTTAGCAGACGACATGATTTTATATATGTAAAATCCTTAAGACTCCATTAAAAACATCTTAGATCTAATCAACACATTTTGTAAAGTTGCAGGATACAAAATTAGCATGCAAAAATCAGTAGCATTTCCACACACTAATACTGGATTGTCTGAAAGGGAAGTAGAGAATATGATCCCATTACAATAGTTTCAAAACTAATAATATAAGAATATTTTTAACCAAAGACCTATACACTGAAATTCATAAAATAAATTGGAGAAGATTAAAATAAATGGAAAGGTGTCTGGTCTTCTATGATTGGAAGAATTAATCTTGTTAAACCCTTGACATGCAAAGACATCTCAGCTATGTCATGTGTTTCTTAAGCCACTGTAAATGTTGATGTCTCTGAGATGTGCAGAGATTTAATTTGCTTTGAGTGCAGTTATAATGCAAATATTATAGAGAAATAATTATACAGTTGGTGTTAAAGTGTGAACTGTACAAATAATCCCTTCAAGATGTCTGTTTTGAATTTGTATGGAAGTGATACTGAAAGTCAAGTGGGGTATTCGCATGAAAACAGCAAGACTGATGATAGTCAACAAATTTGTATGGCTGACTGTTCAACAGAAGATTCAAATCAAGTGAAGGTAGCCCTATCCAACGTAATGTTCATAAATGTGCAAGACCTATATCTGTATCAAGCAGTGATGACTGTGATTCAGGACATGAATGATAGAATTGGGAAGAACAATGAAATATTCCAAATATAAAACCATTTACCCAAATTATTGGTATAAAGGCTTTAGTTTTGGAAAGGCTAGGAGCAAATCCTATACCTCTTTGTGTTTTGAGACAAGTGCTAAGTGATGATTATTTTTTGAATAATAACTATAGAAACAAATAGACATGCAAATCAAAGATAAAGAACCAGAATTCAAAAAAGGACATGGAATGGTTTCCAGTAACCAGTGATGAAATGAAAGCATACCTTTTTTTATGTATCATAATGTCACAAGTATAGAAATCTAAAATATAAAGATGTACTGCTCAAAAAGTGCAATGTTAGAGACACTGATATTTTCAAAAACTATGCCTTGCAAACATTTCTTGACTATATTACATTTTCTTTACTTTGTGGATAATGAAACTGTATGTAAAGAAAAGAGAATACAAAAAGTTGTGAGTATGGTAGACTATTTGAATAAGTTTGAACAGTTATACACTCTGAGATGTCTCCCTAGATGAGTTACTGATGAGATTCAACGAACAGCTGGCGTACGTGCAATTTATAGCTACCAAATGTGCCAGATATGGCAAGTTATATGAATCCAATACTGGATCTTGCACCCGCAAATGTTAAATTGAAAAATATTAATAGTATTTTTTGCTCACACCAAATTTCATTTAACTTATATGTCAAGGGGTTAAAATATTCATACTTCCCAAATCCATCCATAGATTCAATGCAATCCCTACCAAGATTCCAATGGCACTTTCCATAGAAGTGACATAACTCGATCTGCTTAATATAATCTATCACTGAACTTTAATAGGCCAATTACATTTAGTGTGGTGAGAAATGCTTTGAGCTGATGGCTACAAGGTGGTCTTTAATGGTTTCCTTCCTTGTGCTTTCTCTTTACTTTTCTGCCACCCCACTTTACTGCCCTCCCTCCTCAGGTCACTAAGATCATCAGTTTCCAAACTCAGAGCCTGGGCTTTGCGTCCCCTCCTCATTCCTTACAAACAGGGGGAGTTTCCATTCTTTATTTTTGGGATTAACTTACGTTTATAACAAAGCTATCTTTCATCCAGCATGTGTGTGTGTGTGTGTGTGTGAGAGAGAGAGAGAGAGAGAGAGAGAGAGAGAGAGGGGCGGGGTGGAGAAAAAGAGAGAGAGAGAGAGAGAGAGAGAGAGAGAGAGAGAGGTCTCTATCAGCTTTGTGTGCTGTGCTGTTCAGAGTTTTCACAACAATTTTCCAGCTTTCTTTCCATATAGGAATGGGAGTCTTTGTTACAAACAAAAACATAGATTCTAGAATTAGGGCTTCCACCCCCAAATATTGAAACCCAACATATAAGCGTAGACTAGGAGCTGGAAGAAAGAGCCTGTCGTCCTCAGCAGTATCCTCCACCCACCTTCCCCAAACTTGAGGTTCCTGCTCATGACTGCTACGCTCCACCCCATACGCTCTGTGTGTCTAATCACGGTGAGTGCAAGCGTGGGTAAATGAAGACCCTTCTCTTCGCAATCTTCTAAGTGATTTACCCCTTGGATTACAGCTGAATTCGAAACGAGCCCAAGCTTCCAGCTTCTAGCAATGTGTTTTATCCCAATTCCCCCCCAGTCAGTGGAGTGTAGGCGATAAGACCCACGAGATTCTATGTATTCAAATGGCGTGAAAAGAGGACCATTTGTGAAGTCAGGGGACTTCCATGTGTGGGTCTGCTAGTTCTTCTCTGTAAGGATGAGGTATCCCCTCTATCACTTTCAACATCTACAAGCAGGTCAGATTAGATGTTTATTCTCATCTCTGATGGACTAAAGAGAAAATCAGCAATTGTTTCCCCCTATTATGTACTTGGGAGCCTGAGACAACAGTGACTCTGAGACATGAGGGCTTTGTCTGAAGTCACACAGCAATTAGACAGTCACATGGGGTTAGATCAAGGATTCTACGAGTCCAAATCTGAGATGTTGCTCCCTTACACCGGGGCTGGGGTCCCAACCTGGCCCACTGCCTGTTTTCATGTGGCCCACAAGCTAACAATGGTTTTTCCATCTTTAAGTGATTACGATAAATCAGAGGAAGGATACGTGAAGATGTGAAAATTATATGAAATTCACATTGTTGTGTCATAAGTACATTCTGTTCTTCTCATTAAGGAAACTTTATTACCAAAAAATGGTACTTAATTATGATTATATATTGATTCCATCAATCTAAATGTGTAGAAAATTATCTCTCATTGTATCAGTGCCTACATACTAGCCCTGAGTTTGCCTCTTGGTCAGCGAGGCATTAAATATTTCCTCTCTGGCCCTATATGAAAAAATTGTGCTGATCCTGCATGAAACCAAAGGCCCTGACAAGGATGGAGTCAGGACCTGCATCTATTGCCCGTCCATACATCTCAGGTCAGGCTATATCTAACTAACAATGGCTTGAGATCAAAACCTCTTTAGCACTGTTAAAAAGAGGCATGGCAGCAGAGGTACAGAAAAACATACAGATATTCTTTGGAGCTGTTTCAAGTCCCATTCCAGGGCATAGCAACGCAGCGAGTCTCTCAGTAAGGCGAGTCAATCATTTTTATGTATGTATGTATGTATGTATTTATTTATTTATTTATTTATTTATTTATTTATTTTTATTGTTAAATGTATTGGGGTGACATAGATTGGTAACAGTTAGACAGTTTCCAGATGTACAAATCTACATCACATCACCTATGTATTGCATTATGTGCTCACCACCCAGAATCAGCTCTCCTTCCATCACCATATATCTGGTGCCCACTCCCCGCTCCCCCCTTCCCACCTCCTCCCCTTCCCTCAGGTAGTCACCAAACTAGAGTCAGTCATTTTGTGGGTGGAGGGTCTTGCCTCCCGTTTATAAAAAAACACAACACTTGTGAAGTTCAATAAAGCAATGTGCCATAGAACGAGATAGGCCTGTGCTCTCTAGATCCACTACAGAAGGATATGAGTCAGAGCTCAGGGCCCTGTAACGAGCTGTCCCGCGTTATGGAAGTTCTGTCACACAATTGTGGCTCAGGCTTCCATCAGCAAGATGGGAATCATGATGCTTACCTCACGGGCGGATCAGCCCGGGTGGTAATATCAAGGAGAGGCTTCATAGACTCTGAGACTTGTAGGTCTCAAAATTCATCCCATTATTTTACCCCTCCTGCCTCAGAGAGATAAACTCTATCTGTACAACCTTAGAATCTGAGATGGCCCATGACTTTCTTCGAGCGATAGAGCACAACAGAAAGGATGCCATGTGCCTTTCAATTGAGCTTTAGCCTCAAAGAGGCCTTGGCATTCCTGTTCTTACTGGTCTGGGAGCCCTCCACATGTGACACAGCCTCAGACAGTAGACACACCACAGGAACGTGACCAAGGTCAGCTGGGCCTGCCCCATACTGACTGGAACTGTCCAACTGAGAGGCCCGGCCCAAATGCTTCACTTAAATGAAGAGCCCACAGTGGGTTAAGCACTCACTTTGCAGCGCGGGGGGACCAGGGATCGAATCCTGGCCCCAGCCCGTGCTGAACCATATGCTGAACTGGGAGCTCCCCCAGTTCAGTTCTTTCTCTGTATCTCTCTCTCTCTCTCTCTCTCTCTCTCTCTCTCTCTCTCTCTCTCTCTCTCTCATCATAAATAAATAAATAAATAAATAAATATATTAAAAAAAAAATGAGCCCAATAAATGGATGATGGATTAAAGTCACAAAGTTTCGGGGTGATGATTATGACACAACTCTCACGAACATAGCATGGGGCCACTCTGGTAAAGGAAATGTCCCAGAGCTGAGTCCCCAGGTCCCACCAGGACCTAGCCCAGAGCCTGTTAATCCTTGCAGTTGCCTCTCCACTTGGCCGGGCCCTATAGAATGAACTGAGAGCCACCTGACATATTTCAGACAAACAAGAAAAGGTGCCCGGAGGAGACATACACTTCAGGGAACGCAAACTTCTCTGCAAGACACAGCAGGGCAGATTTATGGAGGCAGCTGCCTGCTCTGACTACAGATCAGCTCTCCTGTGCCTCTGTCCAGCACAACCTGGGGATGGCTGGGTTGTGATGGTCCCAGCCCCGGCTGCATCTCTTAGGAGGGAGCTGCGGGCACGAACAGGGTTCCCAGATCAGATGTGCATGTCATTCCTGAGGCCAGAGTTCTGATTCCAGAGTGCAGCTAATCTGTAGAGGGCTTTAAAGCAGTGTTTTACAAGTATCCGAGCACATTATCACGACAGCCCTGAGAAATAAGAATGGCAGGTATTGTCACACTCCCAGATGCTGGGGGTGGAATTTCAAGATGATTAAGCAATTTCCTTGAGGACCCACTGAACTTAAGAGATGGGGCTCAAATCAGGGTTTTCTGACTCCAAATACTTAGACCAGGGGTATCCAACAATTTGGCTTCTCTGGGCCACACTGGAAGAAGAAAAATTGCCTTGGGACACACATAAAATATACTAAAACTGATAGCTGATGAGCTAAAAATAAATTGCAAAAAAAATCTCATAATGTTTTAAGAGTTTACAAATTTGTGTTGGGCCACATTCAAAGCTGCCGTGGGCTGCATGAGGCCCACAGGCCATGGGATGGACAAGGTTGTATGAGACTTTACATGAGACAACGATGCTCTTGATCAGATTTATAATCAGAAAATGGATAGAAGTCCATGTCGTCCTGCTTCCAGACCCGAGCTGACTTCCATAAAGCTACACAGCTTCTCAGTTGGGAATATTGAGGTCTGGAGATTACAGGTGTCCTCCAAGACTATGCATCCCATTAGGCTAATTACCCATTCATTCATCAAGCATTATTTGAGCATCTGCTATTCGTCAGGAATGAGTCTGTCTGGTCAATGGAAGCAAACATGATCTGGGCATAGTCATTGTACTTGAGGAGATTAATGAAGGGAGAAGAGAAGTGGCCATAAATCACTGTAATAAAAGGTAATGCATGACAAATAGGGAAGGTAGTGAAGAAGTTATCAAAGTTTAGAGGAAGTATGCATGACTTTCAATTGGGAAAATTTTGAAAAGTCTTCATGAGGAACGTGGCTCTATGGTTTTGTTTTGAAGGAAGAACTAGCCTGTGGCCTGTGGCAATGCAGAGGGGAGGGAAATCAAGCTGGAGAAACAGCACAGAAGTAGAGAAAAGGGCTGATTTCATCATAGATTTGGGGCTAGGCTCTAGGTATGTGGGGTCTGTACAGTCTTCTTTATATCCCTGCAACAATCTCACAATTTCAAGTTCAACTTCATTTTGACTGTGCAGTATCAAAACTTCCTTTGGCAAAAGGGGCAGTGAGGGCCACCCAAACTCCATGGTAGGAAGGGGAGTCTGTTAAGGGGCACAGGGTTTAGGGGGACAAACATGAGAACCAAAGGAATAAAGAGTGATCCTGTTGGCTGCCTGTTCAATATTTAAGCATAACAACAGCCCAATAGGGCAAGCGATTTTAAGCCATTAATGTTTCTGAATATTTTCCCAACTAAGTGAATTATTTATAGACAGTTACTAATAAGCAGGGATATAATTATACACATCAGCCTGTGTTCTGAGGACAGCATCTCACAAAAACAGAGCACATTAGGGCTTATCAATCTGGGAACCAGAACGGGCCTCTCCTCCCAATATGGGGAGTGGAGGAAGTAAATTCCAGGGCCTGGCAATGAACGTGGATCTAGCGTCTTCCCACCTCACCAGCATCTGGTTTTTCCTCCAGATATTCCCATAATGCCTGCACAGTGTCACTCCCATGTACCTTGGCATATTTGATTTCTTGCCTTCCCAGCCTCTCTGCCTTGTTAATGCCAATACATTCATCAAAGGCCACCTCCTCTGTGAAGCCTTCCGTAATTATTCTCCTCAGACCAGCCCATACCACACTCCCATGTTTCCCGTTGTGGAACAAATGCCTAATCTCCTGCTTCCTTCACTACATGATGGAATGCTGGTGGGCAGGGGTCTGGGTGGCATATCTATACATGTGTGACGTACCAGAAAATGAAAATAAAAAAGTGGGGTGAGTGCCTTAAAAAATCATAGAGCACAGGACAATGACATAACCGCAGGGGATGCTGCTTCTGAGGACAGGGCACTGGCTCTCTCAAAGCCTGCAGGGGGCAATCCTGACTCTGCTCAGAGAGAGCCATGCCTCACTTCAGGGGACTTGGTATTAATAGCTCCCGAATACGCTCATGGCAGCCCTGACGATACACAAACACCTGCCAGGGCAAGAGACGCCACGGCAGCTTCCTCCCGGCATCCAGCCTAGCCCGATACAATTTCACAGCTGGAAGATCTTCGCCAGGCGCGCTAAGACAAAAACTCCAGTCACCTGGGAACGGAAATGCGGGCTCTTTCAGGGCCCTGAATTCTCCCGAACAAGTCACCGAACCTGTGTAAACTTGAATCACCTCTCCTGTAGTGGGGAGAGCATTATAGTCCTTACCTTCTGAAATTTGGGGGGCGTGGGGGGCTTTTAAGTGAGACAATATGTGATGATAGGGTGAGAAAGGAGCAGGCTCTGGCAGCTTTTTAAGCCTTTTAAACAGTGTGCCCTCCATTATGAAACTGGGTAAATGAATCCCTAATGGGTAAAGAGACTGACCAAAGTAAGAGTAATAATACAGGGGTAGAGATCAGAAGAAGAAGAAAGTGACAGCGCACACAGGTGCAATGTGCACCTTTTGCCTGGCTTGGTGCTCAGTGCCTTCAAGGCACTCCATGATTTGATCCTGTGGAAACCACATTATCATCATCATATAATTAGCATGAGCATGGTTCTTCTTCTTGGGACACGAATACTACCTAAAGACTTGAGAAAACGTTAAATAATTTAACTGACAAGTCATATAACATACTCTAAACTAAAATAAATAGGAACATATTATGAAATAGGATGCCATGGATTTTTTTTTCTTTTAATGGAACGTGGGATGTGGGGCTTCTGACTGATGTGGTTGGAACACAACTGCAGGCCCTTTTGTGGGGTGAGGGGATGTGTGTGGCTTCTCATCTGCCTTTAGGAAGACTCATGAGAAAGCTTGAGATGCCCCTAATGCGAGTGGCAGAACAGCAGGAAAACGTGTTCTGGGCAGGAGAGTTGACATGGCCCGATCTCACGTGTTTTCAAAAGATGGCTCCAGCCGTCAGCGTGGAAGATGGACTGGTAGCCAAAAGGCCGCTAAAAGAATGTGGATGACGGATCCTGAAATCTCAACAAGTCAGAGGCAACGGCCAGGAGCACAGGGGAGAGATGTGTGAGACTCCAGAGGCCAGATGAGCGGGACCCTGATGACAGCTACTCTTCAGTGGTGACTGACCATGTGTCAGGCCTTGGGCTAAGCTTTTTGCAGGTATTATCTCACACACGACATGTGATTTTTGTATTTTAACACGATTTTAGAGACATTAAAACTGAGCCTAAACACAGCTTCTTCATTTGCTTCCGATCATTCAGTTAGCCCGTGGTTAAATTCAATTTCAAATACAAAGTCTTCCTTTTAAAGACCACTGCCTATACTGCTTGAATCTCAGGAAGCCCCTTCCCACGGTCAAAGAAACCTTACCTGCTCTCTGTGAATGTCAAGGTCTCCTTTACACTGCCCGTGGACTTGGGGAGTGACTACCCAACGGCTGTCCCCTAACACCCCGCCATGGATCTGATGCCGAAGGACGATGCACTTCAGCACCCAGCGGGCCTCTCCGGAGTAAGCCGTAGTGACAGAAACATCCTGGAGTTGCTTTTAACCGTGTGCTCAATTCCACAACAGCTCTGCTGCCCAGTCTACTGCATACTTCTGGGCACCATGAGCTGGGCACGAAGCCTAATGAAGCAGAGAAAGGCCAGGTGGCCCCATGCTGGGCCAGGAGACCAGAGAGAGAGAATGACAGACTGAGACTTGAAACCATCATAGTGAGGATTCTTGATGGTCAGTGTAGGCTAATGGAGCACTTCCAAAATTGTGTTTCTAGGGCGGCTTCTGTTCCTCAATATGGTAACAAATGTCTGAGCGGTGGGAGGGTGGAATAGGGCCTGTAATCAAGATGGTTTCACAGACACTGAGCTCAACAAAGCAATCCAGCTTTTGGCAGTGCACGACTCCTGGGGTCTTTCATTGCCTAAGATGCATTTCAGGAATTTCCAAGAGGAACAAGGAAGGAGCAGAATTCCCCTGACTTTTCTTAACCATGCCGTTCTTTTGTGCCTGATCATCTTAAGGAGCCGTGGTGGTTAAATGTGTGTGCTGGGAAGTTCCAGCCTGAGGCACCCTGCCCTTACTCCCTCTTACAAAACCCTGATCCCATGCTGGCAGCAAAGCCATGAGCACATTGTTACTACGCCATTCTAAAAATCGTTCTAACGCGTCCTCTTGAGCCCATTTAACACGCTACACGTCAGCGAGTCTCTCTCTAGGGAACATCGGATTTCCTGGAGGCCTGTACCAGGACCTTCCTCTTACATCATTCATCTGAAAATGATAAAACTGGGCCCTTTCCCAGTGATCCTTGAGGTCAACGCTTTCATATATGCAGCAAATACTTATTAAACACATTGTATATATTAGGTTTAAGAATATGAACCATATTTTAGAGAGGAAGACAGTCAATAAGCAAACAAACAGAAAACAGTTTTAGACCCTACTATTATGGCTGAAGTCAAAAGGGTGACATGCAGAGAGCAGCTGGCTGGGAACGGAAAGGGGTAAAGTGTTAGACTGGGTTGTCATGGAAGACATCTCTAAGGAGCTGACATGGAACTGAGAGTTGACAGGGGAGAAGGGGCATCCAGGGCAGCAGCTGTGGATTAAAAAGAGGCAGGGTGAGGAGACGGCTTAGCAGGTCCTCAGCCTCTAATGCAGGGAACCATGTGATGTGTGTGTGCAACACGGAAGAAGTCAGCATGACTGCAGCCCCAGGAAATGCCGAGCGAATGAAGAGCCACATGCAGAAGGAACGGTGTCTACGAGCCACAGAAGGAGTTCAAATTGTATTCTAAGGATAACAGAAAGCCGTTGAATGATTTGAAGCTCACGAGCAACCTTATCTGCTCTGTTTCCAAACAGATGACTCTGGCTTTGGGGAGACTGAATCCCAAGGACGGTGTAGTTGCAAGTGGCAGGAGTAGAGAGTTGGCCGGGGTCCTAATGGTGACCAAGAAAGGGAGGACAGATTTGACATAGGGGAAAAATGAATTTCTTCCTGAATTAGTTTTCTTAAGTCCCATTTAACTCATAAATTAAAATATCTTGATATCCAATCCCAGTCTAATTCAAACAGCAGAACTTCTTTAATAATCTAATCCTGGAATTTTGTTGTAAGTGGAGGAAACAGATTCCCAAGTGAAGGCCAAGTTTTATGCCAAAAAGAGGAAACGTTCCACGTGGTAATGTTTATAATGGTGAAATATTAGGAACCGCCTAAATGCCTAATAACAGAGGCCTTGCTAAAAACAGTTGTGGTGCATAAAAGGGAAAATTGTGTGTAGGGGGAAACTGAGTGACCCAAAAAAATATTTAGGATATGACACTAAGAAAATGAATTCAGGCTGGAAGTAGTGAGAGGGGAGGCTATAGACTTCCAATCAACTGTCTTTATGGGTCTGTATTGGTAGGCATATAGGAGAGCAATTCTTGGTGAATGGTGGAGAAAGAAAGATGGATAGGTATAGCTGAGCAAAACTGCAAGTGACCCTGAATGTCCAACCAGAACAGTATAAGGTAGCATGGATTTAGTTCCTGATAAACATTAGCTGAACATTCCAACACAGTTTACAATCATCATTTCATCAGATCCTTACAGCAACCCTCTGATGTAAGGACTGGCATTCCCATTCTACAGAAGATGAAACTGAGGCCGAGAGACTGCCGATGACTCTTCCAAAGCCACGCAAGTTAAAATTGATGGGGCTGGGCTTAGCACCCCACTTTGCTGGCCTCAAAGCTACCGCTCTTCATCACTCCCAGTTCAGCCTGGCGTTTACTCCATGAGTTCCAAAATGGAACTGCATCATGGACTTCTGCCTCAGCTTAATGAGCAAATCTTGGTTTTCCAACAGACACAGCATTTCAAAAGACTGAGACCTAGACATTCTCTCAACACATAGCAAGTGTCTATCAGGTGTGTGGGCATTGACTTAGACCCAGAAATGCAAAGACGTTTCAAATGACAAGACAGTTCCCACCTTCAAAGAACTCTATGTCTAGCTGAGGAGAGAGCCAGACAAAAGCAAATTATATTACACAAAAATGAAATCAGTATTTCACACGAACATAAAGATGTGAGAGAATTCACACATGTGAGAATTCTGAGTGAACTGAGACTGTGACAATCAGTGATGTCTTCGTGGAAATGTGACATTCAAGTTAAGCTTGCTAAGACAGGTAGGACTTCACTTGTACAGAACACAGTGGCTTAGTTAAAAAGCCTAGAACTCAGGGGATACTGGGATAGATCAGCAGGTTAAGCACTTGCCTTGCAACTGTGAGGTCCAGGGATCGAATCCTGACCTCAGCCTGTGCAAAACCCACAGTGCTGAACTGTGGCAAAACTGGTAACCGCCGGGATGGTGATAAAGGTTCTCGCCTCCCATGAGACAGCTCTCAGTTTAGTTCCTGCCCTGCACAGCCTCACATCCACCTGTGTGGAATGAAACTATGTCACAACTGATGATGTGCAACTATGAAGACTGCTCTGGACACTTCCCCCTTCTTTCTCTTTCCCTTCTCTCAAACAATAAAATAAATCTTAAAAAAAAAAAAAAAAAGTCTGGAACTCAGACTGATTAGTTCTTCCTGAGGCTATTACTAGGGTGTCCCTTTGGTCAGCTTACCACCACAATCTGTGACATAATGATTTCATCTGCAAATGGAAATTAGCATTGTACCTGTTTTTTAGGGTTGCTGAAAGTCAAATGAGATAATATGTATATGGCACTTAGCTTGCTGCCTGAAATAAGTGTCAATAAAGGACCACAATCATTCACAGGGTCCAGAAAGGAAATTACAGGCAGAGATAATTATCATAGGAAAGAACATGGACAACATGAGTCTAGAGGAGACAGCAGAGAGATTAGAGCTCTGTGGTGGCCTTAAGTGCCATCTTCATACGCATGGACACTTCTGTAGATACTGGACAACCACTGGAGCACTGATAGAAAAGGGGTGACATCATGAGAAGCAGGTTACTAGGAACTGGACACGTGAGAGGCAAAAAGAAGTGACCAGCTGGAGACTACTGACTACTGAGAGGACTGAAAGAAATGAGATTTGGAATCAGGCAACGATAAGAGGGCTTGTCCCATATACAAAGTAACACAGATTGTCAGAGGAAGGAGGAGATGAAGGGGGAGGAGGGGAGGTGAGGGAGGAGGAGGGAAGAGGAGGGGAGAAGGGAGGAGGGAATGATGACAACAATGATGTTGTGGAGGAGAGAAAGCGAGGAGGAAGAGAATGAGGGAAAGATGTACTTTTTATTACAAAGCGGGCTGGGCACTGTGCTGAGACGTTATAACAATGCTGTTGGGAGTGGCTTGGAGAAGCCAAGTGACCTCCCCAAGGTGACACATTTAGTTAATTTGAATTTGAACAGAAATTTAAATTCAAATTTGCACAGAATTTTAAATCTAGTTCTGTCTAATTTACAATGCTCCCACTCTTGACCATTGTATTATACAGGCTATTATAGAAAGAGCCAGAACTCTGTTCTGAGAGCCTGGCCTGAGGATTCTTCCCTGAGAACCATCTGCCTCGCTTGTGCACTTCAAAGTGACATCAGCTAGAATTTAAAGAGCCTCCACTGGGCTCGGGTCCTGTGCTCCATGCCCTCCATAGATGACTGTTCATCTTTTTAAGCACTCTAAGGTGAGTGATGTGCTCCCAGAGGACGCAGCTGGGCCTTGGGACTTTAGCTCTATCCCCCAGGGCACAGATCTGCTGTCCCCAGAGCCTCTGCTGAGACAATCTACCAGGGGTACCACAGCATGAGTTCCATGAGCACAGAGAAACAAGGGAAGAGGGCTCTCCCTGGTATTTGCAGAACCCGGGGACAGCCCGCTGACGCCCTGGCAAGAGGTGCTGGGAGGGCCTACCTCGAGACTTGCTCCTCCGCTTCCGCTTTCCCACCGAGGCGCTGCGGGGTGTTGACTGCAGCTGACTGATGTCGATGGGCGTGTTAGCACGGAAACTCTCCTTGAACTTCTGCATCAGGGACTCCACTGTCTCCTGCGTCGCCTCAGCTGCCGCTACAGGGTGGGCAATGGGGCCGAGGTTAGGGTTTGATCCACCCCAGTCCCTGGAGCTCCCACCCTGACCCAGTGATGTTTAAGCCACCAGTGCCATTATAGGTGTGTGTGTATGTGTGTGTTGGCTTACATATTTATTGACTGAATACCTATTATGTCCCAGGCACTGGACATGATGATAAAGCTCTTGAGATATGATGGTGAAAAGTTAGACACAATCCATGATTCTAGGGACAGCCTTGATAGGACACAGATCCACGCATTTCAAACATTCTGCAATACTCCTGTGACAGGTGAGAACAAAATACTAGAGGACCACCAACGAGTCATTGCTCCCATCCTGGTAGTCAAATCAGGCTTCCTGGAGGAGGTATTGTCTTCACTGAGACCTTGAGGATGAGTAGGCATGAGTACAGAAGGCAGGATCAGGGTGAGGTTACCAGAGAGATTTGGAATAAGAATGCCCCTGGGCAGAAGGAAACACATGTAGAAAGATCTGAAGCCAGAGAGCACGGTGCTTGAGCAACTAAAGAGAGGTCAGTAGGGCAGTCATGGAGCAGGGAACGAGGACATGAGGCTGGAGAGGTCAGATCGCGGTGTGAATCACGCTGAGAGGTCTGGGTTGTATCCTAATGGCAAGCATAAATCACACTGAAAGATTTTAAACAGAGAACTGGCATGTTCACGTTAAGTTCCTTTGATAACAATTACTAACTAGAGTATGGAGAACGCAAGCACAGATGGAGAGAGACCAGAACAGAATAGCCTGCCAGCAGCAACGGTGGCCTGAACCAGAACAGTGACACTGAAAGCAGAAAGCAGTACGTGGGTCACACAGAATTTTAGGAGACAAAACTACAGCACGGTGATATGTAGAACACTTGGTACGAAATCCCCATTTTACTTTAGTATATTTACTTAAAGACTTTGAGGCCTCCCACCCCAAACGAAGCATACAAGTCACTGCAAGCCAGCAAGTAGCAAAGTCAAACCTTCTGTCTCCTAGCCCTACATTCCATTTGTATCAATACCATTCAAGGATTTGTTAGTGGCCACTCTTCCGCAAAATTTCAAACTGAAAAAAATAAAAGAAAGTTCTAGAGAATGAAGAGAGTCAGGTCAGCGAGGCAGGGAGAAACTCTGAAAGATAAAGAAACAAAAAAGGCAGAAAATCTTGAGAAGGATGGAGAAAGATCACATGAAAGGCAAGGAGGGAAAAGGGGAAAAGAAAAGAAATGGGGCTGAATGGCCTCAGTGCCTTTGTTCGGAGAAATTCCCAAAGAGAGACCCAACTTTGAAATCTTCAAACTCAGCCCTCCCTCCATCTATATTTGTAGAGGCTAGGATATTTCTTCAGTTCAAGCTACCTGCTATCTGATGCCAAGAGACGGGGAATGCCAAAGGTTTTGTTTCTTTGAAAGGGTTTCATTAGGCAGGACAAAGAAGGCTTCTGTACATCCCAACACCAGTTTCTAAGGAGTTCTTGTTTTTCCATGAAAAGCTTATCAGCTTAGATGGATGTGTCTGCAGGGTAGCTCACACCCAGAAGTCTGGTTTTGGGCAGTGGGTTCTATGGGAAACCCCACCTTTGGGGACATCGAGCAGAATCTATGTTTGCTGTGGAAAAGACAATTGATGATACAAACAAAGCATGTGATGACATTATAACTTCCTCATGTGCCTGTCTTGCTCTCTCTCCATATGATCAATTAAGTCTACTTAAAAGTGAGGAAGGAGAAGATCCCAAACATGGGCCCCTCCTCAAAGCCTGTGGTATGGAGCCCTCCAGCGGTTAGCTACAGTCTGGCTCTGAGAAGCAGAGCCCGTGCCCAATCCTGATGCTTCCGACTAGAGAGAGGAGAGCAATTTACCCCAGATGGCAAGTGTAGCTCCATCCTGTGGTCAAAAATCCAGGACTTCATCCAGTCTGCTGTGGATTAAATTGTGTACCCCCAAATTCCACAGGTTGAGGCCTTAAGCCCCAATGTGACTGTACCTGGAGAGAAGGTATTTAGTAGCTAAAGTTAAATGAGCTCATAAGGGTAGAAACCTAACCCAATAGGATGGGTGTCTTTATAAAACGAAGAAGAAGAGGCTCTGCATGTGTACACAGCGGGGAAGGGCCACGTGGGAACTCAGCGAGGAGGCAGCCACCTAGAAGCCAGACCCCAACTACGCTGGCCTTCCAATCCTAGCCCCCAGAACTCTGAGAAAAGTCACTTGTGTTGTCGAAGCCACTCAACCTATGGCATTTTGTTTTGGCAGCCCAAGGAATATGCCACCTAGTCACAATGGAGCTGAAGGCTTCAACAGATGAATTTGTGGGGTCACAAGCGTGCAGATCGTAAGGTACAATGGTGAGAAAGCGAACAAACAAAACCCCCTCAATGATGCTCACTACAGATAGGAAAGCCAGGATTAGTGAACTTGTTGATACACGAGTAGAAAATTGATAAGTGATAGATACAATGAAGGACAGGTGAAGATGATATAACAGGCTGTGTTAGAAGGATATGGCTTCATCTAGGAAAATCATGGAAACTGCCTTTACGGAAGTGAGCAGTGTGCAGGTAGGTGAGAAGGAAGTGGTCAGGGTGGGGGTGTGAGGAGAAAAGAGCAAAAGTGGCAGAGGGGACAGTCTAAACAAAGACCCCTGAGGAGAAGGAATATCAAATGGGGCTGTAATAGCCACTGGGCCTGAAACGCTGTAACTAAGTGGCCTGAGATGATGTTAGAGAGGTTGAGTCCTACACCTAACCTCACACTAACCCTCACTTGTACCCTAACTCTCACTCAATCCTAACAGTAATCCTTCTGGTCCTTGTTAAAGATAGAACATGCTGAAGGTTTTAGAGAGGAGTCAGATTTTCATTTAGAGAAGATCTCTCTGGCAGCAGAGGGAAAAGTTCACGGGAGAAGGGCAGAAATTGAAGTGAGATCAACCAAGATGGTACAGAAGATGGTACAGAAGTTCACATATGAAATGATGGTAGCTTGGATGGGGTAGTCGAGTTAAAAACAGCGAAGCAGGTGCAGTAGCAGAAAGAACAGAAACAGATGTAGATTAGTAGAGAAAGGGAAGGGTGTAAATTTGAGAGTTATTTTTTAGGTACAACTCCCTCCAAATGTGGCAACTGATTAGAAAAGGTGGGTAAGGGAGAGAGAGGGGTGAAGGACGACTCCGGTCTTCTGGCTTCCACAGAGGCTGAATGATAGTACCTCTCAGTTTGAGCAGGAACCGTGGAACAGAACGTCTTAGATATGAAAACTTAGTGGTGTCTTCCAGACGTCTAGATGAAGGTGTTCGGTGGACAGTAAGTTCTGTGGTTCTCACACGCACAAGAGAAATGGAGTCTATAGGGATGAGCTACACATGCATTCCTTAGAAAAGGTGTAGCAGCTCAGAATGTGAGCTCATGGCTCAGCCCAGGCAATGGAGCACTTATTAATTCCTGACCTATACAGATCCACCCTCACTGTGCCCTGGAGGTTGACCCTCTCTGGGCTGCTTCAGGCTCCTTGTTGTCTGGCTACAATTTGGGGTTGCTCAGGGGGATGCTGTGGCAGGATGTGGAAGGAGGAAATGTTGGGTATGTCCTCCCTCATCCTGGACCATTATAGCTTCTGCCAGGACCCCTTTTCCACAGATCCGGTTCTCACTGGCTCCTGTAAAATGAGTTCCTCTCCCGCCATTTCAGTTCTAGAGGTTGGTGGTACGTTTCTGATTCTTCTTGCCCCTGGCTCCTCCATATTCCATGTTGATTTTCTCTACTCTCCCTACGCCTCTATAAATAGTCATTCACTGAATTTCTCCCCCAAAAATACCATTGGAGGGTACCTTCTTTGTCCATCTAGGACCTTGACTGAGACATCACGCCTTTTCGTCATGGCTGACGTTCAGCAACTCCTAAAGGCCAGCTTCTCCCTATCTTGTTCTTTCTGCTCTACTTTCTCCTAAGCTGCTGCAGATCTGACTGGCTGGGAAGAGAGGAAGATACAAAAAGAGGGAAGGCTTGCTCCCCTGAGTTGCAAGGTTTCTGATGCTGACTCTAGCAAATCCCTTCCATCTGTCTGGCAGTTTTTGCTTCAGCATCAGTGCCAAGAGACCAGGCAGGCTGAGAGAGGGAAGTGTCTATGCAACCCCGCCCTGCCATGGCCCACTTCATCCTGCACACCTCTCCTCCCTGCCCCATGCCTCCCAGCCCCACTCTATAGCTCTATCAACACCAATATATCCAGTTGTCCAAACAAGCCAGGTTACCTCTTGGTACCCACTGAGCTCTGCCTCCCCAGAGCAGCAAAATGCTCACTCGCTGCCTGGAATGCAACAGATGGTGCTTGATCTGAGCATCTAGGCAGGCCCAGGAAAGGGAGGGAGAGAACAGGAGGGGGAGGAGCTGCCTCTTCCTAACTGACATATGAGAGATTGTCAAGTTTAATGAGAATGAACCATTGGGGCCCGAGGAGAGGAATCCTAGTCCCCAAGGGGCGGGGGGAGGGAGGAAGGAGGAAAGAGAGACAGAAAATAAGAATGGAAAGGAAAGTTGTGCTCAATAATAAAGGCCAGGGAATGTGAAAGGGGGGACAAAGAAGAGTAGAAAGAAGAGAGGGGCAGGAAAGCAATGGAGAGAGAACAGACAAGGGAAGGACAGAAGAGGAAACAAAGAAGGCACGAGAAGGGAAAGGAGGAGAAGGAAAAGAGGGTGTCTGCAAAGGCATGAGTGGTGTGTGGGTCTTCAGATACCAGCAAGCTCCTGCCTGCTACCGTGCCCTGCAGAGCAGGTACTGTGTGCTGCACCCACACTGGCACTCAGTTCTGCACTCGGGCTCTGCCCCCCGCAGCCTGGGATATTTACTACCCAAACTTGCACAAGCCAGCGTTCACATTCCTGTATCACCTTTATCACCCTCTTTCATTTTTCTGCACTGCCCCGGCCTATGTAAGAAGAAAATTAATAATTACTGAATACCAACTCTGCCTAGCAAGGAGCCTGGCTTCCCTTATGTTTTCTCATTTATTCCTCTGAATTACCTTGAAAGGTAAGTATCATTAGCTGCTGTTTAGAAGTGAAGAAACGGAGACTCAGAGAAGTGAATCATTTCTTAAGGCCACACAGCTTAGACCCAAGTAGCAGTGACTCCAGTGGCCCAGCTTCATTCCCTGTCTGGCTCTACACAGAATCTTTCCTGCCTGCCCAGTGGCTGGAGATAGATATCCCAGACTTGGAGTTGGGACGTCACTTATCCAGGCCTGGAAGGTCATCTGGGCAGTGAGTTCCAGCCACTTTGGCTCTGGCTGGAGCCAAGGGCCCAACTTGAAAGGAGAGCGACCAGCGATGTCAGAGGAACCACGCTCCATGTTGATGGCTGACTGTCTGGCCTGGACGTCCTAGACTCAGCTCATGTCACGTTCTGCCAGTTCTGTCTCACTACAGAACCACGTGCAGAGAACCGAGCCCAGGTGCTCACACCACCTAGTGCAAGTGAAAAACGGTTCCATTGTCAACTCTGCCACTGTGTGACCTTGAGTCACTCCCTTTTCTTTTACAACCCTCAGTTTCCTCCTCTGTCAATGTCTGCAGGTTCGTTGTGGAGATTGAATGTAATTATGCACATACATTGCCTAATAGAACTTTGAAAACATACAAAGTACTCAAGAAAGGACAGCCATTACCCAACTTTCTGTCACTTACTCTTCATCTTCATGGTTGACCAATCAACCCATTCATTCATTCATTCATTCATTCGTTTGTTTATTCATTCACTCATTTTGAAAGTCATCAACATTATAAAATATCCACTTTGGAAATTCTTTTAAAGTGTATATATTTCGCCTTTTATTCAGATGTGAAAATGCAGGTACCAAGAGGTAAAGTCAGGATAAAAGTAAGCAGCAGACCAAGGTCCAGCACCCCGGTCTCCTATTCCACTACTCTTCTTGGCTTCCCCACGTTTCAGGATACGTTTAACCTTAGAAGTTGTGATAGTTAATTTACGGTATGTGTCAATTTCTCTAGGCCAAGAAATCCAGTTATTTGGCCAAAAATTATTCTGGGCCCTTTCTGTGAAGGTATTTTTTAGTTGAGATTAACATTCAAATTAGTAGACTTTGAGTAGTGAAGACTATTCTCCATAATGTTTGTGGACTTCATCCAATTAGTTGAGGGCCGGACAGACAAAAATACTACCCTTCCCCAAGGAAAAAGGAGTTCTATAATACCAGTAAACTGCCTTCAGACTCAAGCTACAGCATCACCTCTTCCCTGGGTCTCCAGTAGACTAGCCTGCCATGAGGATTTTAGACTTACCAGCCTGCCCAATCATGCAAATCAATTCTGTAAAATCAGTCAATCTCTCTCTCGATATATACTGGGGATGCCAAAACCGTGTATGCACATTTTAAGCAATATTATCTATGTATTGCTTTTTGAAATGGAACTGAATTATGGTAGCAATGTGTAGTATAATATTCATTCAAAAGATGGCATTAATCAAATGAATGCTAGTGTCACCATGTGACAGGCAGGACAAAGAAAATAGTAGAAACACAGTTGTCCTTTGAGACGTGCAAGATCATTTTGAAGTGGTATTTGAAATATGAGGACATTGTGGAAGTGCAACAACACTGGAGGTCTGAGTATGCAACTAAACCTCCGGCATACCTAACGATTCCATGCATTCATGATAAGTCTGAGACACATGGTAAATGGAAATGGCATGTGCAGAGATACAAATGGACACTCTGGTCAATGTTGCTCAGTCAGTAGTTCGCCATAATCAGAAGACTCTGGACCACTTTGAGCACCTCTTGTAATTGTAGAAGTTAAACATGACTTGTATTCATCTTTTGTTATCAGTGTATATTGAGTATTACAATTTTAATACAATTTTTTTCCCTTTCTTAATATGTGTATACATTTTTTGGCAACCTCTGTATATATAGGCAACAGATACGAAGCTGGAGATAGGTAGAGACAGAGATGAGAGAGAGAGAGAGAGAGAGAGATAAAATTGAGGCTTGACATCATGGTTTGAACTGTAGGTCCACTTCTACAGACTTTTTTCAGTAAATACTCATATGTAGAGTCAAAAGTTATATGTAGATTTTTGACTTTGCTGGGGGTCTGCATCCATAATCCCTGCATTGTTCAACGTTGCACAACTCTATATATAGAGAGTATTATATAACCAATCTATAGCTATATGTACATCTATATCATCTACAATCTATATCTCACATGGTTTCTCTGAAGAACCCTGACTAATACGGTCCTCAATTTGCATCCCAAGTCTTTGGACTAGTCACACTCAAAAGCCAGGATTGGAGGGAAGGAAATAAAAGATACCCCAGTCCTAGAGTATACCTCGGCTAGGAAGACCTGTTATAAATGCAAAGAACAATCAAATCTGGAAGTTGTGTGAGTCCAGTAAATGAAACGAACATCCCATTTCATATAGGAGCAAACCGCTTCATGAAAAAAATAAAATAAACTAAGAAAGAAAAGTCAGTGTTTCTTAGCCATAGGAGAATGTGCCACTAGTAGAGCAAATTTAAAACCTATGTATGTATTTAAAAAAAAAAATGGCCACCTCTTTCCAATGCTCAGGGATAAAAAAGTGATGGATAGAATTTTCTCACTTTGTAGTTTCTTCTCCTACATACTTTCTTAAACCTTTGATGTCTGGAACAGCTTATCTACAAGCAAGTGCCTGCAGACAAGACAAATGAACAAACAGCAACAAATATAAATTGGAAAACGTGGAAATAGCCTTTTCGTATATACATGATCTTGGGCCTGTCAGTGAATACTGCAGTCTTGCAGTGTGGTCATAATTTCTGCTAGAGAACAGCATTGAATTTGAATGGTGGAATTGAATTTAGTGGTATTTTCTTCTGTTCTGTTAAGAACACAATATCTCCCAGGTTCTCTGGATCTGGTTCCATTGTCCCTAACCAGGACACAGATGGGCTCTAAGATTCCTTCCAGCTCCATGGTTGTATAGTTCTAAATGTCAATGAAATATGCATTCAGTAAGATGAATGCAAGAACCACAAACACTGCACTCTTCGGTATGTAAAGAACTTTCACTTCTTTCAATTAATGTTATCTGTACAACCACCCATTTTATGGAGCCAGAGAGGCACGAATGTTGGTCAAAGGTCGAGCTGGAGTTGACATGATGGGCCAACAAGTCTTGTTCAAGAAAGAAAGGCCAAGTGACTAGATAGGCTGCAACAAGACTTCTTGGTCACTTTCCCACCACCTTGGTGGTCAGGCGTGGCTATGGAAAGGCTTTGGAATCAGCCATATTTTGGAATCTTTGCCATGTTTCTTACTACTAACCTGTTAAATTGCTTAACCACTCAGAGCATTGGCTTCTCCAAGTCTAAATGGGGTTTGGGATTCCAACTTCATAAAGTTATTTTTGTATTAACTAAAATGTTAAAATCTTATCACAGTGCTCAGTGCAGAGTAAGGGTTTTTAAAATGAGAGTTAATATTGTTATTGCCTGAAAGATCTTAAACTATCAGTTGTAGCAAATTCAGACGAAGACTTCAGTTGCTGTGGTTATTGCATTCATCTTATTGAAAACATATTTCATTTACATTTAGAACTACATGACCAAGGAGCTGGCAGGAATCTTCAAGCCTACCTGTGTATTGGTTAGGAACTATGGAACTAGCTCCAGAGAACCTGGGAGGTATTGTGTTTTCAACAGGACAGGAGGAATTATAGCTAAATTCAATTCCATCACTCAAATTCAGTGCCGTTCTCCACCCAACCCTAGGTGGCCAATACATGTGCAGATTCTGTTGGGACTCACAGCCTGACTCCTCTCCTAGATTCATCCCTTCTATAACTGCACAGAACGGCCATGCATGTGGGTCAGCACTCCTTGGCACTGGAGGGCACTTGTATGGTTCATTTGGAATTCTTTATCCAATGCCTTTACTGGGCATTGTGTCAGAGGTAGACACTAGGGACACAGTGATGAGCTGCACATTTCCCCTTTAAAACGTGACACCGTTTAGTGGAAAGAACAGGTAAAGATAATGAAAGTAGATTGTGCTAAATGTCCAGATAGAAACAGGTGACAAGAACACTGAAAATGCCCTCTAATTCCTTCTGCAAGCAAAAAGGCTTTGGAAATTTCCTAGAGGAGATGCCAACTTCTGAGCCTTAAGGAGGATCATATACTGAGGCACATCTGCATGTGCAAGGGGCTAGAACTATAGAGAAAAAAACCCATACACTTTGGTTCCTCCAAAGCTTAAAGTGAGAGGTGATATTATTACCAAGAAAATCTACCTGCGAACAAGGAAGGGCTCCTTCCCAGATCACTGCTCTACAAGTCCAGTGGTTTGAGAGCCCTGCTCTCTAACGCCCTTTTCCTGGGCCTATTAGTTATTGTTATCTCAGCCATACACAGAGGACCGAGTGCATGCAATGAAGCAATTCCACAGACTTGGGTTTAAACTAAGGTGACCAGACGTCCCGCTTTTGGCGGGACAGTCCCGATTTTTAACAATTTGTCCCGCGTCCCGCGGCGTTTTAAAAAAGTCCCGATTTTTGGAAAGAATGCACGACAAGCTAGGGAACGGCGGGAGATAGACCAGATTTTTAATCAAGAACCTCCTCCCCCCGGTCAATGGTGTCCCGCTTTACCAATGTTAAAATCTGGTCACCTTAGTTTAAACCTCCCTTCTATTGCTTATTTATTCTGTGATGTTGGATCTTGGCTATGTTCCTTAACTTCTCTAAGCCCCAGTTTCTCATCTGTAAAACCTCAGAATGTATGAGTTTGTTTTTGTGGTGTTTATTTTTACATTTAATTCA
>PVKE010014930.1:0-34212 GCA_004027555.1 Craseonycteris thonglongyai
TTTCCCCAGGGCTATATTTATTTAAAGTGATTAAGTTGAGGAAGAACACAAGAAAAGGGGTAGAACAGAAAGAGAAAGGAGGACAAAAGGAGATTGGAGTGGAGGGAATCAGGCAGACAGTGAGGGTTATGCATTGGAGAGGAGAAAATGAAGAGGAAAGAGGAGATAGAGGATGTGGAGTGAGGATATGCTAGACTTAGTAAAGGGCACACTCTATTCTTCCATTTAAACTTGGAAATCAGCATTGTTATGTCCTTTGTCTTCTGCCTTTGGAAGTTGGTTAGCTGGTTAACTACTTCGTCCAGATTTTCAACATTCTGACTCCTTTACTTCGATGGAGTAACTTGAGTGGGCCACAGAGTGGACATTGGAAGTTAGTTTCTAGACTGCAGTAGCAGTGACACTGCAGTTTCATCTGGATGAAATCAAACCAAATGTACGCAAACCAGAAGTTCCCTACTTCTGCTATATGAAGAGGTTAACATGAATTCGCCTTTTATTTCTAGAAGTCCAACTAAGCTTAATACAATATATTTCACTCCAGGCATTAACAAATTATTTTTTTTATTTTAATGGAACATCTTACAGGCTAACCTTGAAGACTGAAGCTATACAAAGAGTAATAATGCCACTCTGGATTCTTTTAGGAAATGGGGAAGGAAAATATATCTATCTATCTTATCTATTATCTATCTCCAGTGTTTTGTTATTTTAGAATTATATTTTACTTTCTTAAAGCCTTGATAATAGAGTTAAATTTCTTAACTATAGGGGTTGAAGGGTGGATTCAAGAGATGCTAAATAGATGTAAGTCTTCAAAAAGGTTGGGAGTAGGTGGGGCAAATTGTGTGTTGACAATCTCAATAAGGCTTTGCTCTCAACTAATTTTGATCCTCTGCTTCATAGAACAACTCTATGTTCTATTTTTCAGTACGTAAAGATACTTGAATGTGTGAGCATAACTGCATGAATGCTACTAGATCTCTTACTTTAAGTAATGTAATTATTACATAAAGGCAGTACTGTAGAAAGTTCTTCACTAAGTTGCACTTTACATTTTACATTGTGTAAGGCACTGTAGTTGTCTTTAAAATAATTCAGTAGTAAATTTTTGCTTTGGATGTCTTCCTGAAACAAAAATAAAATAAAAAACAAACCTTTTTCTCTGTTTCTATGCCTCAGAAGACACTATATATTGGTACTAGGGGATCACTTGATTTTTAAAAATTCAATAGCCAAATCACTCTTAAGGACACATAATACTTAGTCATGAACTTATTTAATTTTCAGAGTTAGTTATATTTTCTATCCGAGGGCTCTCCAAAGAGTTTTAAAATTGTCATCTGTTGCAAATAGATGTTTAATTTCCAGTAAGAATTAAAGAGATCTAAATTATATTCATTTACTGAGTGATTGAAGTAATATTTAAGTTAAAACATTGTGTTTGGGATTCTGTGGTAGAAAGCTAATCTTTGTCTATGGGTCACTGCTTTCAATTTCTGATTGTGGCCCTAGTTTCTGCTCCTACTGTGTCCTGCAATGCTACTTTTTACACAGACAAATAACAGCCATCTGAGATTAACCATCAGTGGTTAAGATTGAATGACCAGACAACAGTGAGAACTGCCAGTGAGATAATAACTGTGAACCTTCCTGGCATGCTTCTGAAGGTGTATGTCACAGTTATCCAGAATGAGTTTCAGTGAAACTCTACTTTTATGAAATTTATTTCTCTAATTTCACTATAAATTCTTTTTAAAGTAAGCCTTAGGGTTTTTGATTCTCATAGCCTTGTACTATTAATTTTTACAGTGGTGATTTTATGAGATGGGAACAGTGGCTTAGAAGAATCAATCCATTTCAGAATTGACGGAATAAACTGCTGGACATTTTAACCTAGTTTATTAGGACAGGCTTTCCTTTGTTTTTAAAATATGTTCAGACTGAGACTGTTATTGATTTTGAAACTGGGTATTGCTCCTTTTGTAACTGTTTTAATAAACTCAGAGCATATCTTTGGAGCCATTATTATTGGATCTGATTTCATTAACTCTTACAAAGCCCTTCTGACTTAGGGGGTGACTAACCTGCCATGATTTATGGTATATGCTATTTAGCACTCCATGAAAAGAGCTAGTTATTCTGTACTCCTGAATACAAAGACACCTCTTAGCATGTGAGCTAGGAATAGGAGAAGTATATGTGGATGAAGTTCATGTAAAGAATGGAAAATTTTCTCTTTCTTTCTTTCTGGATTGTTGAAACATTTGTGTGTGTGTGTGAAGTAATAGAATAAAAGTCCCATTATAAAGTATTTCACTCTATTATAAACTCAGTTATACTGAGTCAGAACATCCTCAGGGATGACAATAGAAGACAGAATATTTCTATGGTAGAGTACCTGTAAGTCTAAACAGAAGCAGGTTGGTATAGCTACCGTTCAAAGTGAATTTCCGGAATAAGCATCTCAAAATTTCTTAGACTGAAAGATAAGATAAAGATTTCTTCGTGGAAATGATAGGAAACAAGAGTTCGGTAATTTAAAAGAAATTTTATAAATTATTTCTTTATATTGCAATTGTGACATTAATTGACCAGCATGACTTATTTAAAAATGCTATTCCTTACCTTTATTATAATATTTTACTTCTGCATTTTTCCATAAGTTTGACATTCTCTCTGAGATCTGGGTGAAATCTTTGTTACACTAATTTTATCCTGATTCCTTATGAAATGCTGATTTTTTAAAAACATCTTTATGTGGAGAGGAAATTGATTTGTCTAGATCTTTCAACTTCTTTTCATTCAAAAGCTTAAAATGAAATAACATAGAACAAAATGTTAGGAGTTCTTGTTGGCTGAAGTCCAAAGTAGTATTTTTGTATAACTGGCAAGTGTTTAGGTCTTGTGTACAATGGCTTTTTTGGTTAGTATTTCTCTTTTCAGCCATGTTTTTGGCACCTACCCATGCACATGTGTGTTTCCATAGCAAGCTTTAAATTTTTAAGGCTTATCTTCTTGGACTACTAAATCAAGTACAGTAATTGTGCTCTCAGTTTGTTTTGTCTCCCTAACAACAGGTCAGCCACAACCTGGTTCACGGGATAAAATGCTCACCACACGACACCACACTGGTCTCTGAAGTCTCCATTGCCCAGCTCGTTGGCTGTGACATGTAACAGGTCAGCCTGGGGGACTCAACAGTAGACTCATCAGTAACTGGTGATCATGCCAGGTTTTTCAGGTGCTTCCCTCCAGACACTCCAGCAACAGCTTGAGATTTAAGACTCTCTCCAGAAACGGTGCAGGTGGGAGAGTTTCAGATAATTTGGGAAGCTCGGGAATGGGAATGCTTGTATTAAGATAACAGAAAATAATTTTTTTCAAGAGAAGTACCTTGGGATGCCGGTATAACTTAGCGGTTGAGTGCTTATCTCGCAATTGCAAGGTCTGGGGTTCGAATCCTGGCCCTGGCCCTTGCAAACCTATATGCTGAACTGTGGTACAACTGGTACCACCAGGATGGCTTGGCAGTGAAGGTTCTCACCTCCCGTGCAGGAGGCTCCTGTGTTCAGTTCCAACCCCTCACAGCCCCACATCCATTTGTGTGGAATGAAATTGTCACAACTAACGATGTACAACTATGGAGACTGCTGTGGACATGCACTCTCTCTCTCTCCTCTCACCTTCTCTCAAACAATAAAATAAATCTTTCTAAAAAAAAAAAGCCGGAGAGGTATCTTGTGGTAAAGATGACCATCACTATAACTTTTCTCAATTACTTAAATTTATCTTGAAATGTGATTCGTGTCTATTGTTGCAGAGGATAAATGTATCTGGCACAAATATTTTATTGATGCTTGCTTTGCCTTTATTAAACCTTTTTTTGTAAGTAAAGAACTTGCGTATTTTTTTGTTCTGAATGCAACATGTTTCTGTGTAAAGTTTAAGGTTTGGGTAAGAGAGTATGTTTTAGCTTTAATTTGTATCTGTGATACCCAGCACAATGCTAGGGAATTCAACTGAAGGAGAATTATATTCTGGGCACCTACTATATTCACACAAAGTTAGTACCTAAGAATTCCTTATAAACTAGAAGTAATACTACTGAACTGTAAACCAAATATCAACACAGAAAGTTGAATGAGCAGCCTTGTTTGCTTCTTTTCATTTTTCATGGCATTGATGGATACCACATGTCTTTCTTAGGTGATTTCTTTCCGGGTATTGAGTAATACTGCTGTTATTGTCTGTGATATAGCAGTGCTCAGATAGCAGCTATTCTGCTTATAATCAGATGCACAAGATGTTAGGTTTGGCTTTGTTTATGGAAAAAAAAAAGACATTTTATACAACTGTGGTTAGAAGTCAGTTAGCAAAGAGGATGAATGGTTTCTTGGAATTATAATTTGAATTTTTAAAAGAAACAGAGGAAAACATCTCAATGTAGCACTGAATGGCTTTGTGTCATTGCTTTTCTCTGTGGATTCTATCAGAAGTGTTACTGCAATAAGAAATGATTCTATAAAAGGACATTAAGCAATGCTAAAAAATAAATAAATAAATAAATGATGATTAAAACAATACCTTCAGCTCTCTCTGTGCCCAGCATTATATTAAGAACTTTAAATGTATTATCACATTGAATTCTCAAAACCCAATATGAGTATCTACATTTTACAGATGGAGAAATTGAGGCCAATGGAGATTAAGAAACTTTTTCCAGTGTATAAATAGGGGAATCAGGATTCAAATCAGTTTGACGCCAGGGCTTGTGCTCTTAATCACAACCTTGCTACACATTATTGAACAAAACCTTGCATGATTGGCTCTTCCAAATACATTACATTAAAAAAATAAAGAAGAACAAATATCACTGATCATATGTGTGTGTAATTTTTATTAAAAATTAAACTATTATTTTTGTTTCCCTAGAAATTTTTATTGCATTAGGTTGCTAGAAGATCAAAATATAAAACTTGGCATTTTCCCAACATATGTATATGATGCTCAAGGCGGTGTTTAAGATGTCTTTGGAACAACATTTAATTTGCAAGACCTTTGTTTATTAATGTGTTCAAGTAAACAAAATTTCTTTCCCACTTTGGGTCTCTTTCATGCTTCTGCTACTTTCAAGAAGTATGTACTATAATATAATCCTTACTAAATTCTATTTTGACTCCATTCTTAAAACAAAAATGAACAGAAAAAGAAATGTGCAGCGCTTCTTTTACCTATAAGAAAAGCCAATACAAAGAAAGGATCACCCAAGGTGGGTTTTTTTCAAAATTTAAAATTGCCAGGAAATGTTTATGAAACTATAGAAACTAACTTGAGATTTACATACAAAGACTTTAAAACTAGTTTTGTTAATCCATTGTCACTCAAGAATTCCCTCAACCTCACAAGGTAAGCTTGCAGTGAATGTTTGTTTTGAAATATGATGATAATGACAGGCAAGAATTTTTTACATAGAATTTTGAGATACATGTCACATACCATACATCACCCTTTTAAAGTATAAAATCTAGTGGTTTCCAATATATTCACAAAGTTATACAATCATCATCACTATGTAATCCCAAGGCATGTTTAACATTGCAAAAAGAAATATCATAGTCAGTAACAGTTGCTCCCACCCCTAACACCACCACCTCAGCCGTAGGCATCTGCAGTCTACTTTCTGTCTGAATTTAATATCCTATTCTGGACATTTAATATAAATGGAATTACTACATAATATGTGGCCTTTTGTGTTTGGCTTCTTTTATTAGGCATGCTCTTTTCAAGGTTCATCCATGGTATAGAATGTTATCAGTACTTTATTTCTTTTTGTTGCCAAATCATATTCCACTTAATGGATAGACCATATTTTATTTATCCATTAATCATTTGGTGGATGTTTGGGTCATATATTTTTTTCATACTAAAAAGCTGAAGAGTGGAAGCAGGAATACAATTCATGCTAGTTTCCAATTGGAGGACAATACACACACCTGCCTTTGCTCTCATATTAACAAAAATCACAGTCAATGTAAAGAAGATACCTTTAAAAACCTTAATTTCCATCATTCAGGCAAAGAAAAACCATGAAGACTTTTTTTCTCACTAAAATAATACCTCAGCAAGTAAATGTTGCTTTTCTTTGCTTTGCTTGTCATTTGGTAGTATGCATTCATTGGTTGGAACAACAATAAAATAATCCACATTAACAAAAATTTGTTTTGCATCAAATGAGGTCTGAACATAATCAGTGTTGTATTATAAAGCCAAGAGTAGAAATTAGCATTATGATTTTCCTTATTGTCTTTGTTGGATTATTCCCAGATAACCTAAAAGGAAACATAAATTCCAATTTATAGTGAATTTTATGATCTGATACTTTAAGTGGGTGTTAAGCAAGTGGCAATAGAAGAAAGAGCACTAGACTGCAATTACTTATTACAAATCACAAGCTGCCAGAAATACACTTACTAATTATGTACCAAAGAGCTTGCATGAAAAAGAGTGAACTAGCAAAGCAGCATTGCCCAACACGTTATGTGCTAGCTTCTGTAACCATGATGCATGGTAGGTAAAGGTCTCCTAGGGAACACACAGGTCCTGCCTGTTTGGGACATCATGGCATGATGGGGTGAAAAGCAGGCACAAGGGCTTGCTGTGTGATGGTGCTTGACTATAACTGCTATAATGATAATTACAGCAAGGATGATAAGAGATAATAACAGTGGCTGTCATTCATCTAATACTTACTGTCTGCTGGGCACTTTGCATCTATATCTTACCTCTTCACATTCCTCCAAGATAGTTTTATTACCATTTTACAGAGGAGGAAGTATGGCACTGACAAGTGTAGTTTTCCCTATGTCACAAAGTTAATGAGTAATGGAACTAAAATTCAAACACAAGCTTGACCAAATTCTATGCCCCTCTCTTTGACTGAGTCAAAGATGGGTAATTCATGTTTGACATTAAAAATATAGGGGTATCACACACCTGTAATATTGATGAGTATATGGGTTTTGCAGCCCAGAAGATGCAGACACTGCATGTGTGCCCCAAATAAACCTGTTTGGCCCATTTTTGTTCTGAATTTTGTACCTTCTGAGATGCTCCTTTAAGCTTACTGCTATGGCTTGTCCTCATGCTGTGGTGTAGGCTACTCAGGACAAGGTACGAGAGAGGTTTAATGGAATCAACGTGTGAACCATCCCCTTTTACTACCTTCGGTGCCTGTTTCTGATTTATAGAATCTAGAATCAGGCTACAGTATTTTTATTTCCCCTTTGGGGAGTCTCTAGACATACCCTGGGCTCACTCTTGGGCTACCTTGGAGGATGAAAAGAGTTCCTACCTGAGGGGAACTGGGAAACTCCTGGAGTTCTCCAGGATTTGAGGATTTCCTGGAGTGTCAGGAGGTAAACCTGACACTTCTTGTGAGGCCTTCAAATCTGACCCAACTTTCAAGTCCTTGGAGAAAATAGTCTGATTGAGCAATTTTTGTACAAGCTCACATAGTAAAATAATTCCTTATATATTTTAATGCCTAGCAATCCCATTTATAATACTGAATGGATTAGATGAATTACCCTCCACAGTCAAGTTCTTTTGGCCAGCAGAGTACTGTCATTGTTATCAGGTATGTTGTCTTTAGGAATGACACTTGCTTCAGTTCTCCACAGTCCCCTCTGGTATCTGTTATATCATGTGTAGCCCACTTCCCTCATTGATATTCTCTGCCTGACTCACGAAGATATTTGTTTCTGAAACCCCTGGAAGAAGTAATCCTCTGAACTTCTACCTCTACTATTCTCAGATTCTCTAATTATTTCCAGTTTACAAAATAGGACTTACATTCTTTTTCCTTTGATTTCCACACACGACTCTCCTTTCTTTCTTCCACCACACTGCGCTTCCTTTCCCTTCAGTGCTTAGACAGCCAGTGCCCTCTCCCATTCCTGGCTGTCCATGATGTGCACAGATTCTCATCACCTGTTATGTACATGATGTGATAACCTGGTCTCTGCAGCGCAATAAATAAATAAGCCAGCCCTCTGTGGTTGTCCCAGCTCCCCTGGATGAGTGCAATCGCACTGTCCTCATGCGAGGTTATTCCTCACTCGGGAGCTCTTATTTCGCACCACATCTCAGGCTCCTCAGCACGCAGCGGTCCTGACAGACAAGACCCAGGCCACTCACCCATGTTAAGGCATAGCCACATAGTGGGGCAAGGTCTTTCGCTGGCAAAGTATTTGGGCTTCTTTGCAAAGTGTTACTTAACTTTCTTACCTGGAAAACTGTCTACTCTGACAGACATTAACAGCTTCCCAGAAAGTCTTATCAGTGTCTTTTGGGACAGACCAGCCTCTGCCACCCGGCTCTGCTCTATTCCTGCTCCACATGATGCTCTAAAAACACGTCCATGGGCTGCATTTCCTGCCGTACGGCATTGTCTCTTCTCTTCTGTTTATTTATGTCAGGCCAAAAACAAGCAGAAAGAAACACATCAAATGAAAAGAAAAAAGGGCAGTAAAAAGGGGGTCAGAAAGAACATCAAGAACGTCTTTTGTGCAGGAGGTCCTATTCAGGACCACCCAGGTACCTAGGTTCTCAAAGTTCACTCTTTTAAGAGTGTTTTCTGTCTCCTCCATTGTCTAACTCTAGACTGGAATCCAAGTGTTTATTTCCAGCACTTGTTTACCTCTACCCCTCTTCATCTGCTGCTTCTTATCGTAGTTGCTTTGGAGAAACAGATGAAGAAGCTGGTCAGAATGATACTTAAAAGTAGTTACAGGATCCCCTGTGACAGCATGAGGTTCCATTTAGAAATAAACGTAACAAACTTTACAGCGTCAGAATATGTGCAATCAATTTTTACT
Organism: Craseonycteris thonglongyai; assembly: GCA_004027555.1. Lineage (NCBI taxonomy): Eukaryota > Metazoa > Chordata > Mammalia > Chiroptera > Craseonycteridae > Craseonycteris > Craseonycteris thonglongyai. Next base: position 8,880 of record PVKE010014930.1, read on the forward strand.
GTCATCAGATCTTTTAACTTTATTAATTTTTTGGCAAGTTTTGATAGAACTGAAGTTCATGAATAAGTTGTCTGGAGATAGGTGACATATGGTCATACATAAAAAATAAAATAGAAAAGTATTCCAGAAAACATTTAATGTCATTCTTTATACCTTATACTCAAATTGCTTATAGGAAATATTTACTTCTTATTATCTTTACCCACCTAACTTGTTTTAATGGTATATAATAATGTAAAATTTCAATGATTGCAAAAAAGTGAGTTGTTAAAAATTTCAGTCTTCTGGTGTGTTGTTTTCTCACTGTACCCAAGTTGCAAAATATATATAAGCTCAATAAATACTTTTCACCTCTAGAAATTTTTTCTATCAAAATAGAGCACATGTAAAGCAAAACTAATTCTTTAGTGAGAAACATTATAGCTATAAAAATAACTGGAGTTTTTACCATTAAACATGTCACATTAAATCACTAAACATTTTTTGCTTGTTCTAAGTTGCTACAGTTGGCAACTTAATTCACTAATGGCGTATCTGTATTTAATTTTGAAGTTTAAAATAAACTTCACAGACTGCCCTCTGGAGTCCTCTGGTTAGACTACAAACATTGTACAGTTACTCCTGTCACTCTTAGAATGTGTGGCAATCTCTAACTGGAGCAATTGAAACAGTGTGAGTGAGGGCCGTGACAGGGAGGCCGTGACGTGGACTTCCAATCATGAGCCTAATTCTCCTGTGGATGGAGTTGGCTTTCACACAGGAAAAAAACAAAATCTCCAGCAAAAAAAAAAAAAATGGTGTTCTGCAGTCTCAGACTCATTCCCAAGCTTATCTCGGGCCTTTCACAAACCTAACCATTTGTTACAAGTGGCCTCAACTCCTAAAGAACATCCATACAGGGGAGGGGCTCTGGGGCAGCATCCTTGCTAACAAAAGAAAATACATTTGTGACAGATCCACACAGGAAGATTTAGTCCCCTTGGCAAGTTGCATCTCAGAGGGGACTAGTAGCTGAGACCAGTTCAAATTATGATTCAAAGACTATATTATACTCAGGCTTACAAAATATTAAGCTAACGGTAGTTTATGTGTGTTCATTATATTGGTTTTTGTTACTACTGTTCAGGTAAAATTTACATACTGAAATGCACTACAACTCAGTGACATTACATGAAGTTTTAAAGTAGCTTAATGATATTTGGGTTTTTTTCTAGCTGAAAACAATTTTGATACAACCTCAATTTTGAAGGAAAAATAAAAAACATAAAACCCCTAATAAGATGACAGAATCTGATTCAGTAAGTGATTTACTTAGGAGTTATTTAAGAGGGAAAGAGTACATTAAATTTGTAATGTGAATGTTAAAACTTAGCTGAAATAGCTTTCAAAAAATCAAGAAAACATGCTGTTTCTATAAGAATCCTTTTGCCATGCAATCGTATATAGTCACACTTCCATGCTTATTAATAGAGTTTAGTCATCATCATCATCATCATCATATTTATGTTACTCTCCTTAAATTTTTGACCTGCTTCCAACTCTCTGTACTTCAGTCTTCCCTCTTCTCTTTGCCGTTCTTCCCTCAGTAAGTTGTGTTTTATAAAAATAAGGGTTGTGTGCTATTTAGGGCTGTGGACAGAGCACTAGTAAAATACCTTGCCATATACTGTTGAATTGAATTAACTTCAGCAATGTAAAACATTGATGTTAGCAATGACTAGGCATCTTCCTGCAGAACACTTGCAATGGAAGAGGCAAAGTCTGTGTGTGTCAACATAAATGATGCTTCTGCTCATACTAATGTCAATGTCCATTCCCCAAGCACACAGAGAACTCTGAAATTGGGTGACACATGACTTCTGGAATCTGCTAAGGAAAAACAACAAAAACCTAACAGCCTTATAGATTAGATTTCTTAAGCCACAAAGTAGATGTGTATTTTTTTTCTGCAGTTCTTTTTATTCTCTGACTCATAAAAAGGATACTAATATATAGTATATATTAAATATCACTTAGACTACTGTACATGAGTTATATACAAATAGGCTTCAAAGAGCATGCAAAAATTGAAAATTACATTTCTCTCATATTTTTCCTTACTAATAGATTGGCATTTGTTATTAATCAGATAATGATTCAAAAATATCCAGAATAATTAGCTGTTTAAGTCATTGCAGTTTGATTTTTAATCTTTTTATATTTTTAATTTTATTAAATTTATTGAGATGACATTGGTTAATAAAACGATATAGGTTTCAAGTGCATAATTCTGTAATATATCATCTATATATTGCATGTGTATTCACTAATTAAAGCCATCTCCTTTTGTCACAATATATTTGACACCCTTGACCTTTGTCTACCTCTTCCCCACCCCCATTTTCCTCTGATAACCACTACACTATTGTCTGTGTCTGTGAGTTTTTTTTTTTAAGATTTATTTTATTGTTTTTGACAGAGACAGAACGAGGATAGCCCAGAGCAATCTTCATAGTTGTACGTCATCAGTTTTCAACATGGTTTCATTCCACACAGGTGGGTGGGGGTCGTGCAGGGCAGAAATTGGGCTGGGGCCTCCCACGTGGGAGGTATGCCCACTCGAGCCAGGGGCTGAACCAGGGGGCAAGAACTGAACTGAGGGCCTCCTGCATGGGAAACACACCCCAGTTCAGCATATGGGTCTGCATGGGCCGGGGCCGAGATTCGATCCTTGGTCCCCGGGACTATAATGCAAGCATTTCACTCTCTGAGCCATCCCAGCTTCCCTGAATTTTTGTTTGTTTGTCTCTTTTATTTTTTCATTTGTTGCTTTCAGTTTTATATCCCACATATGAGTGAAATCATATAGTTCTTGACTTTTTCTGTCTGACTTGTTTTGCTTAGCACAGTATTCTCAAGATCCATCCATGTTGTTGCAAAGGACAATATTTCAGGGTTTTTTTTATGCCTGAGTAATATTTTATTGTGTATATATACCACATCTTTTTTATTCAATCATCTATCAAAGGGTACTTTGGTTGTTTCCATGTCTTGGCTCCATGCGAATAAGGTTACAATGCACATGGGGCTACATATATCTTTACAGATAAATGTTTGCAGATTTTTCAGGTAGATACCCAGAAGAGGGATTACTGTGTCCTATGGTTATTCTATTCTTAATTTTTGAGGTAACTTTGTACTGTTTTCCGTAGTGGCCGTACCAATTTACATTTCCATCAGCAGTGCACAAGAGTTTCTGTTTCTCCGCAATCTTTCCAACACTTGTTATTGCTTTTCTTGTTAATAATAGCTGTTTTAACAGATGTGAGATGGTATTGCATGGTGATTTTGATTTGCATTTACCTAATACTACCTAGTGAAGTTGATCATCTTTTTATACATCTATTAGCCTTTTGTATGTCTTCTGGGGGGTGGGGGGGTGTCTGTTTAGATCCTCTGCCCACTTTTTAATTGGATTGTTTGTTTGTTTGTTTTTGTTGTTGTTGAGTTGTATGAGTTCTTTTAATATTTTGGTTATTAGCCCTTCTTGAAGGTATTGTTTGCAAATATCTTTTCCTATTCTATTGGCTGCCTCTTTTTTGTTGTTGTTGTTTTTTTATTTCTTCTGCTATGCAGAAGCTTTTTAGTTTGATATAGTCTTGTTTATTTATTTTTGCTTTTACTTCCCTTGCCTTTGAGGTCAAAATCATAAAATCTTCTCTGAACCCAAGGTCCATGTGTTTAGTATCTATGGTTTCTTCTATGCAATTTATTGTTTTAGGTCTTATATTTAGGTCTTTGATTCATTTTAAGTTAACTTTGGTAGACAGTGACAGATAGCAGTCTGGTTTTATATTTTGCATGTGGCTTTTCAATTTTCCCAGTGCCATTTATTGAAGAGGCTTTCTTTTCTTCATTGTATGCTTTGGGCTCTTTTTTCAAAATGTAGTTGCCCATATATATGTAGGCTTATTTCTGGGTTCTCACATCTGTTCCATTAGTCTGTGTGTATCTGTTTTTTTGCTAGTACTGTTTTGATTATTATCACTTGGTATTATAATTTGAAGTCAGGGAGTTTAATATATATATACCTCTACTTTTGTTCCTTTTCTCAGGATTGCTTTTGCTATTCTGAGTCTTTTTTGATTACATACAAATCTGATAAATTTTTGTGTATTTCCTTTTTTTTATGCCATTGGGATTTTGATGAGGGTTGCATTATATCTCTATATTGCTTTGGGTAATATGACCATTTTAACTTTGTTGATTCTTCCAATCTGTGAACATGGACTATATAATTATTTCTTTGTGTCTTCTTCAATTTCTTTTAATAATGTCTTATAGTTTTCAGTATTTAGGTTCTTTATTTTTTGTTAAGTTATTGCTAGGTATTTTATGCTTTTGCAATTGCAAAATAAATTTTTTAATTTCTTTTTTTGAATTTCATTGTTAATCATTGGATTTATTAACCTAAACTAATAACAGACAGCAAATTATATTAGCTACTTAACAGAGGTTCTTGAAAATTTGAACTCAAATTAATGATCAGTAAATTCAAAAGGAGTTATAGTCCAGAGTACTGGCCATAATATATTTGAAATGAATATTTATTTCTTTCACTTATATCTGTGTTTGCATTAAACTTGTGTCAGTTATACAGTTTCTCACCATAGCCTCAATAATAAATAGATTTCAAGTTGGAAAGTATAGTTCTATTTTTACAAGTATATTTAGAAACCAGTTTATAAACTCTGTGATTTATGAACAAAACTTCCAATGTCTTGGGAATGATCCAAATGAAAGGGGCCTTGTACTGAGCAATTTGCCAGTTTGAGACCTGCCTTTTACAATTGCTATACAGTTGACCCATTAGTCCTATTTTGAGTTACCTGATGAAAATAAGGTTTCCCTTCAAGTGGTGGTTGCTAAGGGAAACTAGTACTGATGCCAAAAGGTGAATGCTTTACCACCTTAGTATAATGCCTACTTTGTGAGCTAAATAAAGAGCTAAATTGCAGAGGAGGTGTCATATAAATGTAAAATATTAGGAAAGAAATAGAAATAAGGCTGTTAGAGATGTGAAAATCAGAAAGAGAATTACTATGAGCACTTTGTTAGTAATTGCCTGGCATTTTGGGTAGATGTGAGTATTCTAATCTCCTGGGCACTCTGCATTGCCACTCATCAAAGTTAATAAATTAGTACCTGACTTTGTTTTGTAACACAAATATATACCATTAGTTCCTAGTGGATTTTGAAAAAATGCAAATGAGATTCTGATGGAATTGCATGAGAAGTATTTGTCAACTTTTTTATCTTGTATCTTCAAGCACAAATAGCTTGTGCCATCACAAATGCTTTATGCTATTTGGAAAATTTGTTGCAGATTGGTCTGTCTAAGTACAGTTGAGTAATAGATTGTTTCATGAACATGTTGATTTAATTGGAGAGACTTCACAGTCTATACAATGTTTTTTAGTGGCATTCATATTTTTTTTAACAAATTGTGCTATTTTAACATAGTCATTGATATGATTGCTAAAATTCTGAAGAAATGTGTCCTTCATGGTATCCTGGTATTACTATTTTTGAAGAGGGATTTCATTACCTTTATTGGTATCTGTTCTGTGCCAGAAATCACAGACTTGAGACAATGGACATAATATCAAGTAATTACAGATTAATATACTTTGAGCTTTAATCAAGGCATAAACTAGATGATATAGGAACACACAGAAAGAATTCTGTTCACTGATTAATTAAGATTTAGTTTGTGGATGTGTGTAAGAAATATCTTCCTGGAGCAGGGTCACTTCCACAGTTTATCCAACTGAAATGTTCTTTCCTTCCTCTGCATTTCTAAAACAAATTTATTGGTTAAAGAAGATAACTCAGGGGAAGCCAGGATGGCTCAGTGGGTTAAGCGCTTGTTTTGCAGCCCCAGGGACCGAGGATCCAATCTCGGCCCCGGCCCATGTGGACCCATATTCTGAACTGGGGTGTGCTTCTCATGCAGGAGGTCCCCAGTTTAGTTCTTTCCTCCAAGTTTGGCCCCTGGCTTGAGGGGGCATGCCTTCCATGCAGGAGGCCCCAGCCCAGTTCCTGCCCTGCATGGCTCCCACCTACCAGTGTGGAATGAAACCATGTCAGAAGCTGATGACGTACAACTACTGAGACTGCTCTGGGCCCCTCTCACTCCCTTCTCCCTGTCTCTCTCTCTGTCTGTCAAGAACAATAAAATAAATCTTTAAAAAAAAATAATAAGGAGAAGATAATTCTACAGGGGAGATTCTTCGTCTCAGAATAGGAATTCTAGAATATAGATTCCTCTACCCAAGACTCTGAAAATACACTCTATTTGAGAATGCATATTTTTCACATTTTCTATAATGAGGGATAAAGAGGGAAGAGTTCTGTAGGCACAGCTCAAAATAGCTTCTGCTTTCCAAGACAGTCCTAACTTCAAATTAGTCCTTTTACCCCAGTGAGAACCTCCTTAGCAGACTTTATGTCCTAATGCTCTTCCTTGAAATATGGTCAATGTAGCAAAGACACAAAGGAAAGAAGGAGGACTAGCAGGGCACTGCTATGCTGCAATACGAAGGTTTATAATAAGAGGCAAGAAGAATTGAGACTAGAGATATAAGGACATACTGTAGAAGATTTTTTATGCAACACTAAGAAACATGGACTTTGTTCTGCAGGCAAAGGAGCCATCAAAATTTTCACTCAGAGGTATGATTACTTTTTTAAAAGAAAATAATTCTAGTAGTAAGACAGAGAACATATTGGATTTGGGTCTTTAGAAGAGATTGAACTCAGAGGTAGAAATGTATGAGTTGCCAACTTATAGGTAATAATTAAAACCATGTATGGAAGGATCCAGGGAAAGCAGGTAAAATAAGAAGACAATCAGGAAAGAAGAAAGGAATCTTTAGATGTACCTGTGATTGGAGATAAAAGATGAAGGAACAAGCAAACAAGCCTGAGTGTCTGGAAAAAAAAGAACCAGGAAAATATGTTTAGGAGCCAATGGAGGGGAGTTTTTAAGATAGAGGAGTTGGTAAGGGGTGCCAAATGCTAACAAGGAGTCAAATACAATAAAAATGAAAAAAGTACCTGTGGGTTTGGCAATTAGAAGGTTATTTGAACCTCAGTGCTGTTCGGTTTCACTTTATAAGGTGGTGTTTCTTAAGGGAAAAAAAAACTGTGAGTAATGGATTAAAGAACTTTTGGGGGTAAGAGGGAGAACCTAATGGAGTACAGTTTTTCTTTAGAGGGAAAAAAAGGAAGGATTACAGGAAAATGAAGCTAATCTAATGGCAGTAAAGGAAGGTCTAATCATAGAATTATAGGCCTGACTATTACTGTGTTTTTAAAATTGTACCACCATAGACCAAGACTCCACTTAAACTATTTCAGAGAGGTGAATATTTTAATTGCTTATATTGAATCCAAATTGTGAGCTAATAAGCATAGGCATTAAAACTAGCACCCCACTGATTTAATTTAGAGAGAGACATTTATATTAGCTGTTTCTAAGACCTTTATTTCAACCTTTCACAAAACCATGGTTATTTCACAATTGGTTCTCAATTTTGAAAGTAGACCTGCTGTAATAAAGAAATACAGCTTCAGATGTTTTCGTTTTTGAAGGTTTCAGAACTCCATGTTTCTCTTTTATTTTCTCTTTTCACCAGTTTTTGGAGAACATTGATGAGCTGAAACTTTTAGTTTTAATTTCTTCCTTTGGGTCCTGATACATGAATGTCAACTGCTTTTTGCGCAGCAAAAACTAGGACAGTTCATTTTAGCTCATCTTGTTTTAAGCAGTAAGATCACTGAGGGTGTAAAGGAATTGTACTTTTTTCATTGTGTAAAATGCAAACAATTTTTTTTCCTGGTAATTGCTCTATTCAGTATTTTACAAGGCATCATTTCCATGAGCAATAGTACACAGGAAATATGCAACATCTGTGCCCCTTAGAAGGGATCTCCACACTGTGACCCCCCAGAGATGCCTTTTACGGGATGTGCCCCCGTGGCTGGGAGGAGGACTTGGTCCCCCAGTAGAGTAACTGTATTTCTGTTGTTTTGGTCTGAACGTTTGACATGATACATGCATCCTTCTTTCATGTCTCTCCTTTCTGTTCATGGATTGAAAGACACAGAAAAGTCATGCAGCAGATTTAGAGAAAATGCTCTGGCCAAATAAGAGAAAGTCCTGGGCTCTCGTCCTGAGTTGGGCCCATATTAATTACGCAACTAACTGTGGGTGAGTCAGTAAAGTTGCTGAGTCTGAATTTCCTCAGTTAAAAAATAAAGGCAATAATGTCACCCTGACAACCTCACAGAATGGCTTTGAGCATCTAAGGAGAGAACAACTGGACCAACAACCTGAAAATGTGTGTTGTCATTATATTGGAACTATACCTTTCTCTGTTATTAGGATAAGTACTATCTAGATATTTGTACATGTAAATACTTACTGTTGTAAAATAAGCACTCTGTATCTATATTTCATGACTCAGTGCCATTTCAAATAAAGCTGAAAGCAACAAACAAATAAAACACTACAACCAAAAATTCATAGACACAGACAACAATTTAGTGGTTACCAGATGGTAGAAGAGGGAGAAGTGGATCAAATACACAGTGATGAAAGAGCTGACTCACAATATACCATTATAGAACTGTATACTTGAAGCCCATATAAGTTTATTAACAAGTCACCCCAATAATTGTAGTAAAAATTAAAAACAACTTTAAAAGTATATTAATTTATACCTGAACTCAATGTTTTCATTTCTAAATTTTTATTTTGAATTTTATAAGCTCACAGAAAAATACAGGAAATCCTAGAGGTTCTTGTTCCTTCTTCTTAGATAAAATGGTGTTGCCATTTTACTTCATTCTCTTTGGATTTTCTGACAAACAATGAAGTTGACAGATGCCACTGAAGCCCCCCCTGCCCATCCCAATCCCCTTTCCTTCTCCAAATTTCACCATTATCTTTAAGTTGGTGTCTATCCGTCCCATGCATGTATATTTGTACTATTTATACACATGAATTTTCCATAAAGTATATATATTTCAATTACAAACTTCTTACAAAAAGTTTTCTTTGGGGATATCCCTCAGATACGTAGCTGAGATATTTCTCCCAAATTTTAATGGTCAACACAGGTGTGGAAGCAGCCCATTCCATGCCTCTGCCCCTCCTACCAGTCTCAAGGAGGCGCTGGATGTCTGTGGTTGTAGGGCTGTGGTTCAGTCAGACTCCAGGCAATTCTCAGTTTGGGTGTTCTGTAGTTTAGTTATAATTTTGATGTGGTAATGAGAAGAAGTAGGTAGTGTTTACCTACTTTGCCATTTGACCAGAAATCCCCAAACAGCTACTTTGCAATTTTAATCCAATGTTTTTATGCAATGCTGAGTGGCAACTCTCTATACTATTTCTTAGTTGATCACAATCAAAGAAGTCCTATAAATTAGTGTTATTTGGGGGTTCTCTGCTATAAGAGAACTGTAGTGATAAGCTTAATCAAAGATGAGTGTATCCAGGTTACTAATGCTCACTCTTCCAAAACCTCATAGTTGCAGTCAATCATGATATCATTCTTCATTTCCTTATCTTACCATGTTCATCGCTGTCTTTTAACTCATTCTGTAAAACTACTATGTTATAAATTAGATGATCATTAAAGTTAAGAGGGGCTTAATTTATTTTACTCAAGAATCACTGAGTGTGGGAAAGCCAGGATGGCTCAATGGGTTAAGTGCTCACTTAGCAGTTCCCGGGACCGAGGATCGAATCCCGGCCCTGGCCCGTGCTGACCCATATGCTGAACTGAGGAGTTCCCCCAGTTCAGTTCTCACCAGGGTGAAACCCTGGCCCAGTTCCTGCCCTGTGCAGCCCCAAGCCCACCTGTGGAATGAAACTATGTGGAAAAACCCATGATGTGCAACTACGAAGACTGTTCTGGGCCTTCCCCCTTCTCTCTGTCTCTGTATCTCTCTCTCTCTCTTTCTCTCTCTGTCAAAAACAATAAAAAAAAAAAAAAAGAATCACTGAGTGACCTTTTCCCTGTGAAAAAGTATTTCAAAGAGTATTGATTCTGTAGCTCTGCTAAGATGATTATTTTTACTTGCCATTCAGAATGTTCACTTATACTCTAGATCTTACCACCTATGCATTTCTGGGCACCATTTGAAATGAGGAGAGAGCAAGTGGGATGCATGCAAAGGAAGAAAGGGCCACGTAGAATAATTATAAAATCAAGTACCTAATGATGGGTTATAGCTGTTTATTTTAGCAGTTTCTTCTGCTGAAATTTGGAATAAATACTAGGTTAATTCCTGGAAGAACGTTTTTCTCTAAATTATATGTGAAGAAATCAGGTGAGGGCAGCAAAACAAACTGGACTCCAAGATGAATTTCAGAATTGAAAATTTTAGAATAAATTAGATAGTGAGAAAGCTTTGCTCTACTCTTCTTGTGGTATGAAATGTTATTTATCAGATGAATGTGTCAGGTTCAAAGTAATAATGACTGAAGATGAGATCATGACTACATACTGACAAACTGCCATATAGAGATTTGCAAATTGCTCCAAGGACCACAGAAGTATTTAAACAATTCCTTTATTCATGCCAGCTAAATAAGACCTTACTTAGCATTTCTGTTGACCTCTAAAATTAATGAGTCAGGTCAACATTTTTTTTTTTCTATGAGAGCTAAATTATCCTACTTGGCTGCTTATATCATCAAATAAATTAGAAGATTGCCAAATTAGAAGAGTTCATTGTGAGATACATAAATATTGCAGTTGAAGATAAACAATAGCTCTATTAATCTTGAGAACTTTTAATTAGATGAGTTGAAGTTTTTAATATAAGACATATTGGCCACATACTTTTCATTCTTAGCCACCTTGTTTGGTTTATACTGAGACAAAATTATTAATTTGAACTTTGGATAATTTGAAAATTTACCATATTAGGGGTGGGCTTATGTACTCATAATGGAATAACCCTTATTACTTACAGTATTGGACTAAACTTCTGTGAGTAAAATAGTTAACATTTATTAAATCTGTTTTAGGCATCACACTTTTCATTTGTCGCACCTTACTTTTCATGCATAATTAATTATTCTTTATTTCTGCTTCTTGGTCTGTATAACTAGAACCATCTCAAAGGCTTGTTTGAGAATTAAATGAGATCATTTATATAAATCATTTAGAACAACAGAGAGTAAGCACTAAATAAATGTAAGATAGTAAAGTCAGATATTTTGATAATCAAAGCAGCCACATAAGAGAGGCATTATTATCCGGTGCCCACTCCCACCTCCCCCCACAACTCTCCCTCCCCCATCTTCCCCCCATCTGGAAATTATCTAATTGTTACCAACCAATGCCACCCCATTAAATTTAACAATAAATAAATAAATAAATAAAATCTTCCCAAAAAAGAGAGGCATTATTATTATTATTCCAATTTTTGAAATGTAGCTTACACAACTAGTAAGGGCAAAGCTGAGATGCAAACCCAGTTCTGTTTGGTTCAGTGTCTTAGCTGCCTTCAAAGATCTAAAAAGCTATTTACTTTGGTTTTAGTTTAACATATTCCAAAACTTTCAAATAAATTCTACAGTCGATAATCCCATCCCTAGCATCACTGTCCTAGCTCTGTTCAGGTCCATTCAGCTCTTTCCTTTTCATTCATTTTTTTTTTTAAGTTATCAGCTTTAGATGGAGTTTCTACATTTAGAATACAATGTCCCATTCTGAGATTCTCAACCAAAGTGCCAGTTATTAGATGTGTTAATGGTAATTTTACTCATAATAGTAAAATAGTACAATAAAGAATGAGAGTTTATAAATAACTTTTAAAATATAAATTTTAGCACATGCAAGATTATCCCTAAAGCAATGTGTCATTCATTACATTACAAACAAATACTTTAGGAAAAGCAAGAGTAGAGTTGCAAATGGTCCTCTGGAAATCTTACATAGATTATGGACCTGCAATCTGCACACACCCAGAAAGGGGTCTTCCATGACATCCATCAGCATTGCTTGGTTGAAAGATAAAGAATGGCTGAACCTCAGCTAAACCTCTACAAAGATTTTTCTCCTAATTTAAATGACTTGATAAAGAAAAAGTATTAATATAAGTAGAGTCATCTGATACCCTGTAAGAACAGGACTAAATGACATGTGGTCACTCGTCTATCATCTGACTACATTGATACCTACTAAGTCCATTCATGTTTCAATTCATTTTAGAAAGCCAACAGCAGCAACAATAACAAGTTCTAGGTGGGACTTTAAAATCAAAACTATGGGGAAAATTTTATAGTTAGTTGAGTTACTAAAATGACTCTCTGAGGTGTTTGATATATTGTATCTTGGTGCACTTTGTAGAAGTTTATTTGTACCACCTCAAAGTTAAAAGAATGTTTAATTACAGCTCTGTATTCATAAAAATTTAGCAAGCAACCCAGAAAGCCAGCCACATTTTTTATATCTATGTAGTTGTTTGTGCAAAGGCTAACCAAAACTAAGATAATGTTTAAAGCTTTTTACCCCAACTTGAGACACTCTGAAAATGGTCAAAAAATTCTGTTTTAAACCATTAATTTTTTACTTCTGAAAAGCAAATACCAAATTTTGTGATAAAAGTTTTACAAATAAAATACTGACACATAATCAAAAGCAAAAGTAGACAGTATTATAAATTCTATTGTTCAGAATTATTTTGTTTTATGTGTATGAAAGGAATAAAAAAGAATTTTGTGGACTGGTTTTTGATACAGTTAATAAATTGTGTGACATCATTGTACATCACTATTAAGAGAATGTTCAACTAAGTTGTTAAATTCTTTCCACATGAGAAATCACAGAATAATTTAGAACATTAGAATTATAGAATAATCCAAAACAACTATGATATTGTATTTTTTGATGGCTGTTCTTAATTTGTACGTATTGGCCTAGAACACTCTTTCAAAGAAAAGCCAATATTCACAAATTAATGCCTTTTCTATGGAGATACAATAGGAGGGTGAGAGTGTGGCCCAAGGGAAATAAAGGTGAGCATTCCCGAGTTACTGTCCAAGCTTAAGGAAATGCAAATACCTTTTTTTAAAAGGAGTATATGAAAAGGTTTAGGAAACAAGTAATTTTTCTCAAGCAATAAAAATGTATTAAGTTCTTGGAATGTTGCAATAAGTAGCCACGGTTCAAGTAGGAAAAGATGTGTTTTCAAATTTTAAGGAATAAAAGCTCCCTTTGTTTGATACCATTCCCTGTGGAAATACTTTAAGACTCAGCCCCACGATGGTGTGCAACATCAGATAAGCTTGGCTATTGTTCTCCTCCACACATGACCCATTCCTGTAGAACTGACAGGCAAACATAGATTCTCATTGTCACAGAATAAACATTACTCCCTGTCTAGACTTTACCATTGGGGGGTAAAAAATGGTAACTGTACAGTAAGATTTCATTTCCTGAAGCTGTATGCTTGACAGATCCAAGTGGGAAAAAAAAATCATTCATATTTATTATTGTTCCAAGTGTTCAGCCCTTTCATCTCCTTGAAATTAGTCTTTATTCTTTCTAAAAATACTTTACTGATCTTTCTCTTCTTCATCCCCATCATCCCTGACCTGTCTCAGACTCTATTCAACATTCTCATTCAGTCTCCTAACTGTATTCCATTTACCTTGTTCTTGCTTTTGAAAATAGTAATCTTGGTTTTTCTGAAAAATGATTGTTGTAAATGATTAAAAAAAAAAGTTATATTCATTCATATAAAATGTAAACTTTCCTCTTTGTTTAGAATTGCCATTTCTGTAAGAGGAAGACTTTTTACACATGTAGTGCTATTATTTGATCTTTATGTAGCTCTAACTTCCTACTCTAGTCACTACGAATCTTTTGATTTGGTGACACTATATAAAACATGCTATTTCTTCCCCTTTTCCTTTCTCTACTCCATTGACTTCATTGCATTTAAAAGATGGTTACAATGCTAATTCATTAAATATAAAAGTTATTTACAGAGAAGATGATATGGTTGTATATTTTGTTATGACTCAGTTCAGAAACAAAGAGAGACACACCACTGCTTACACAATAGCTTAGCCTGCTTTCAAGTTACTTCCCACTTGACTCTTCTTTGGTGTCTTTGCTCCAAATGAACTGAATTAGTCAGTGTTTCTCCAATGACAGTTGTTCTTTCCTGCCTCTTTGATTTTGCTCAATTGATTTCTTCCACATGATGGGCTTTCTTCTGTTTTTTAGTTCAATCCCCCATTACATCATTAGTGCTCTTAACCAAATAGGTGGCTACTTTCTTGAGACTTGCTCCCTGGGGCATCCTAAATAACTACTTATTCTCTTCCATTTAGATGATCAAGTTGTGAGGACACGTATCCTGGATCATTAGAACTAACTGCATGTCTATCAGTCATCAGTAAGATTAAACAGCAGAAGCTAAAGCTGGAATGTGTCTTTATATTGAATCCATTTTTACTTTTGTCAGTGTTTGATATGTATGAATAGGACAGACATATTTGCCAAGAATAGATGGAAGAATTCCCTCAAGAAAGTAAAAGAAATACCAGTTGCTTCTCTGTGGAGACTTGCACTTAAGAGTAAAACAGTTTAAGTGCAAGTTTAGGTGTTGAAGTGTTTTTAATTGTGTAACTATTCTTAAAAATATGCCTGGAGGGTTTTTTGGTTTTTTTTTTAATATATATATCTTTTTTTTTTTCTTTTTTTTTTTATAGAGAGTCATTGTTTTATCTTCAGTGCATATTTATTTCTATTTTACTTTTGACAGATAGAGAGAGAGACAGAGACAGAGACAGCTAGAGAACCGAACTGTGGGAACTCCCCAGTTCAGCACGTGGGTCCTGCCTGGGCCGGAGCCGGGATTCGATCCTCGGTCTTCGTGGCCTCAAAGCGAGCGCTCAACCCGCTGAGCCGTCCCGGCTATCCCGGATTTTTCTTTTTTAATAAATTTTCTCAATTATAGTTTACATGCTCTATTATAATAGTTCCAGTTGTACAACATTTATATAACTTATAAAGTGATCACCCTGATAAATCGAGTACCCATCTGACACCATAGATAGTTATTAAAATATTATTGACTATATTTCTTATTCTATTATTTAAATCCCTGTGACTGTTTTTATAACCGGCAATTTGTACTTCTTAATCTCTTCACCATTTTCACCCATGCCCCAACCCCTCTTCCCATCTGACAACCATAAAACTTTTCTCTGTATCTATCAGTGTGTTTCTGTTTTGTTTAGTCTTACTGTCATTATTTTTTTTAGATAAAGCACAACCAATAAGATAAATGAAAAATTTGTAAAACTTAATTTCCCTTTCTGTAGGATTTTGTAGTCCCTTTAAAAAGTAAGCTGGGGAAGAGTAGAATTTTCAAAGCAATAATCACCCCTAATTTTTAACACAAAAAGAGCTGTCAGATTTTGTATCTTAATTACTTCAATTTGAGAGCAAATTTGCTACATTGTTGACAGGCTCAAGTTCCCTGGAATAAAGTATCAAATAAGAACTATAGTAAGACAAAAAGTTTATTCTTTTCAATACTGCTATCTTACTTTTACAAAATGAGTTGAGTGTGAAAGTTAAAAGAATAGCAAACTAATTGTTAAAATGAGATATTTGCATAAATTATTTTGCAATAAGTATTTGACAGATGTTTACCACATAAAGAGATTGGCTAATTTACTTTGGAATATTGCTTAAATGAGACAGCAGAAATCAGAAATACTCAACATTATAAAAATTAAATTAGGTTAAAATGCCACTCAAAGTGTAGTCGTATTTTTTTCTTTTTAAACTGAATTATTGAACAGGTCAAAAATGAATCACATTATTGGCCATTGTAAATCTGGTTATTATTATTTTTCCATTTATTAAAGCAGAAGTATTTAGATACTTTAAGAACAAACTGTACAATGGAAAGGATATTTTCTATATAGGTTGAAATTTGGGCAAATGTAATATTTTTAAAAAGTACCTTGTTATAATTGAAATATAAAAAATGTCTGTTTTAATATAAGAATATAAATATACGTATTAATATATTCATTCATCCATTAAACATTTACTAATGCTTTCTCTTTACCAGACACTGATAGACACTCAGGATGGACAAATGAATTACAACTATTAACATCAATTCAAAGAAGTTTGCAATATAAGGAATATAGACAGACCCATAACCAAATAAATACAATAGAAATCGTGAATGTTAACATAGATATGTATATGGGATATAGTGAATGCATGAAAATTATGACCTTATTTTGACCATGGCCTCGTGTTCGGTTCTAAAGTATTTATTCTATTCTATCTGCTATAACATATTAATGTATGCACTTCTTTATAATTGCAAAAAATCAGATAATATATATGAATGTGTGTGTGTGTGTGTGTGTGTGTGTGTGTACCAACCCATAGCCATTTGTTTCATATTCTTCCCTTGCCAAATCATATCCTTAGATTAGGCAAAAGAGAAAGCACCAATAGATTCTTTATTTTTGTCAATTCCTAATGTGGCATACTAAATGGGTGTCAGAATGATCTTGAAAGCGTCCAGGTGCCTATCTAAATGTCTAAATTAAAACCAGAACACAATTTAACCAAAAAGGAGAATGAAACTACTGCATATATTTTTTTTAAGTATAAAGTAGTTTTTCTGCGGTAAATCACAGTATTAACAATTTTAAAGTGTCACCTTTATCTATTCCCTTCTTATCAAAAGAACAATACTTAGAACCACATACTTTCTGTGTTCAATCATATTCATAAACATTAAGACATCCACATAAATACAGTTATTCTACCTGTATTGAGATACTTTTAGGGACAATTTATTAACTTGTTTCTTGATTTTAGTATCAGAGATGGAGATGTCTAGATATCATAGCCATGCAAACTATGAATGTGTATATGCATGCATTATTATTTAGACATGTGTAACAACTAGGGTTTCTGATTGGGAATGGCATTCAGCCACTTCATAAATGATTTTTAGATTTGTGTGTATATTCACAAAGCTACCTGATTTTTTTTAAGTATTGGCCATCTCCACTACTAAATGTGAAATTTTGAATTTCACAAATGTTGCCGATATCTCACTGGAGAATTAGTGTTGATACTTTAAAATACCAAAGCAGAAAGCTTTGATTAAATAAATACATCAGTATCAATTTGTCTTGGTAATTGAAGTGTTTGATATGTGATCATTCTTCCTTTATCTACAGGCATTATCCAGCTTTTGATTATGCAAGTTTATATTTGCCATTTAAAATGAATATTGAAAAACATCCAAAAATAGCTCTTGAGGTGAATCATATCCAAGATGAAATGCTTAAGAATGTTCAGTTTTTTTCATGATCTTTGAATCTCATAGAATTTAAATTACACATTAACCTGATAGTAGTTAATTGAGGACAGAAGAGGAGCTAGATACCAATTATAATTTTTATATGTACATGGGAATTATTCAGCAGCCACAGAGCTTCTTTAATAAAATCTGAATCAAAAAAATTTTTTTTCAACTAGCTGTCAGTTTAAACTTCAATTACAACTAAGTGGCAAAGCATTCATAACTTTGATTTTTTATTATTGCATATATTAATACTTATTTTATATTTATTGAGACAATATTGAAAAAAAGTCAAGATGGAAAAATTTTGGAAAATATGTTGAAATGTAAAAGGAAAAATTCTTTAGATATCCCTAAAGACATGAAATTATTTGGAATTTTATTCTGTTGCAAAGAGAGAAAGAAAAAAAGCTATATTTGAATTTACTAAAAGCATATTCTTTTTCAAATTCTCCTCTAGATGGAGAGACAAATTTAAATGGCAATAAGTATAGTTCTTTTGGCTCTTGTTCTTTTCAACAAATAATCAGGCTCCTACCAAAACATTTGGAAGAATACAATTCTCAAATCACAAATATTACATATTTAGAGTTTTTATTGTTGCTATTTTTCATAAATTCCAAAATAATGTATTAGCTAAATATTATATTGATCATTTTTTCTTGCTTTTACAATTCCCTAAAAGCAAAACAGGCAGAGAGAACACATTTACTATTTTTTTAATTAGTTGATTCAAAGTGAGAGTCATTCTAAATGTGTGCTTTTATTGCCTCGTATTTAAGGCATTTATTTCAATCTACATAAAACATCCAAATAATGGTCCCACAATCCCATTCATTGGTCAACTAAAAGACGGTCCAAATAAATAATCATATGGCATTACACTTGGTGCTTGGAAAGGAAATATTTCTGGAAATAAAAATCCTGTTATTCTCTGTCTCCTGTAATTTTCATAGCACTCTGGTGGCAATTTTATGGCCCTTAGTAAAGATTTGGCCCCCAAAAGACAGTTTAAACTGAGAGTATACCCCTGCTAAAACAAAATAAATTGTGAAATAGCTAAAAATGCCACTACATTTCTTCATATTCTGCAAATTATTTCAAGATGTTTTCTATAAACTTTCACTACTTTTGCTTTTTGAATTTTTATTCATTCATTCAACAAATATTTATTAAGAACATACCATGTACCCGCCACAAGTCTTAAGTGCCCAGTTACTGGTGAGCATAACAGACATTATTTCTGTATGACAGAGATTACAGTCTGATAGGGCAAACAGAGAAGAATCAAATAGCTACACAAATAAATGCACTCATTTATATATTCAAAAAGTACATATTGAGTGTGTCCTGTGTTCCAGACCTGTTCTAGGCTAGGAGAATATAGTGACAAAACCTGTAACCTTACGTTCTGATAAGCAAATAAGACAGTAAGCAAGTAAAGAACAAAAAAAAATAAGTAAATAGGTATCATAGTAGGTGGTGCTAGGGAAAAAATAAAGCTATGTAAGGGCATTGTAAGTTTTGAGGGTTAAACTAATATGTGTGGAAACATGCTGGTCATGGATGGCTTCTCCAGGGGCTATTTGAACAAAGACCTGAATGAAGAGGTGGAACAAGCCATGAGAAGAGAATTCCAGGCCTGCAGTGCTTGACATTTTAGAGGATCCACAAGGGGGCTGGACTGAGTGAGGGAGAGCGGTAGGACATGAATCCAAAGAGACAGGAAGAGGCCAGATCTTCTACATGGCAAACTCTTTGGTTATTACGAACTGTGAAAAATTCTTTGTAACAAATACAAGGTGTTAAAGGGATAAAGCTAGAAGCCTAACTTAATCTAAGGAATTAGGAGATGCTTCTGTTCAGGACAGAATCATGTCCCCCAAATTCATATGTTGAAGTCTTAACACCCAGTGTGACTATATTTGGAGAGAAGGCCTTTAATGAAGTACTTAAGTTTAAATGAGGGAATGCTGGGATGGCTCAGCAGGTTGAGTGCTTGTCTTGCAGCCCCAGGATCCAAGGATCGAATCCTAGCCCTGGCCAGTCGTGGACCCATATGCCTAATTAGGGTGTGCCCCCAGTTTGGTTCTCACCAGGGTGAGCTTCCCATGTGGGAGGCCCCCAGCTCACTGGCACATGCTTTTCATGTGAGAGACCCCAGCCAGTTTCTGCCCCGTACAGACTCGTGCCCAAATGTGGAATGAAACTATTTAGAAAACTAATGATGTGGAAATATGGAGACTGCTCTGGGCCTTCCCCTTCTCTCTGTCTTTCTCTCTCTGTCAAAAACAGTAAAAATACATCTTTTTTTTAAAAAGTTTAAATGAGATCAGAAGGGTGAAACCCTTATCCAATAGGACTGACATCTTTAAAAGAAGAGGAAGAGATACCAGGGGTCACTGTACAGGGAAAAAAAAGGCTATGTGAGGACACAGTGAAAAAGTGACCAGCTATCTGCAAGCCAAAGAGAAAGGCCTCAGGAGAAATCAAACCAGCCAACACTTTGATTTAGACATCCAACTTCCAGAACTGTGAATAAATAAATATATATATATTTTTTTTTTCTTTTTTAATATAAGCCACCCAATTTTTGGTGTTTTGTTATGGAGGTGACCTTTGAGCTGAAAACTGATGGAGTTAACCACCTCAATTGAGCGCATAAGGAGGGAACAGTGTATGCAAAGGCTCTACATTTGGAAAGAATACAGCATGTTTGAGAACCTAAAGAAAAGCCCATTGGCTATGCCCTGAGAGCTGTTCGTGGAGAGATAAAGAAGGTTGAGGAAGGTCAAATCATGCAAGGTCTAGTGGTCAACCCTATAAAGGATTTACGCCTCCATCTTAAAGGGGTTGGTATAATCAAGTTTACAGTTTGAAATATCATCTAACTGTGAAGCACTGGGGTAGGAAAAGAGAAGGTTCAGGAAGACCCTTTCCAAATGTCCCAGAGAAATAAAATTGTTGGACTGAGATGGTAGCAATGAAGATGGAGAAAAGTGGATTGATATTTACATATCAAGTCGACAGGACCAGTGTTACGTCCACATTTCTGGATTCTGCAGATGGAAGGATGTTGTTACCATTCTTGTGGTGCAGAATAATGAACTCATAATTTTATCCCCAAACCTGACCAGTTATGTTCTGGAAATGTTGAATTTGAGATACTTCTAAAATACCCAATAGAGAATTGGTAAATGGATGAATCTGAAGCTCAGAGAACAGAAGGAAGCTGGAGACATAAACTTGGAAGTCACCAGAATATATATAATAATGGAAACCTGCTGTGATATAAATTCTCTGCAGACAGGGATTTCTTGTTATTACTGTTCGCTGATGTATTCCACGTGTGTGGAATAGTAATGACATATGGGAGGCACTCAATCCATATTTTTTGAATGACTGCATGAATGAATAAATGAATGAACAAATGAACGAATGAATATATTACCGAGGGAGAAAGTTTAATATGAAAAGAGAAACAAGTCAAGGATAAAACTTTGAGGAATACCAACAGGCTGGATCAAAGAGAATGAACTTATGAAGAAACAGCAAAGGAATAGTCAAAGAGAGAGAAAGAAAATCAGTCTGAGTTTTGGGAAGCCAGGGAAAGAGAGCATTTCAAGAAACGGCATGTCCATTCTCTGGAGTGAGTGGCATGTGGTAGCAAGCCTAGCACATGAATGAACAGTTCCAAATCCTAACAGCTAGACAGGCTTTAAAATACTGGAATTTAGTTATCACTGTCAATCTTTGAATCAAAGAAGATTTGATTGCTTATGTGTAAGATTTACCTCAGATAATAGTCTCTTGGAACTATCATTGAAAGCACATCTCTGATACATTTCCAGCATGGACATATATATAATTACATCATCATTCTTTGCATTAACTTATGAACATAATGACAATTGCAAAAAATGTATTCAAGTAATAGAACATCAATAGCTTTTCTTCACAAATTCACTTTAGTCTGCTTTCTGGATGAAATCTCAACCAATTTTTTTCCTTTCTCTTATATTATACCTCCTCCTGTTCCTCCTTTCATTTTACTCTGTGCTTCCCTACACTCGGCATGACAAAGATTTAATTAGCTTCATACATAACCACACAGTGAGTCAAGATTTACTTAAAAAAATAATTTTATTTCACCTGTGTACCTTCCAAAAAAGAAAAGTAGGCTGATTAAAGGAGTATTTTGTTACAGATTGCAATTAATTTCCAAAGTTGTGAGTATAATTTAACTCATTGTAGTTATTCTCATACAAATTCTCGGCCTTGCAGCAGAGCCATGGGACCCTCTGGAGACCACCCCTCACACATATAAGCATGATATTCTTATATCTAAATTAAGCTCCCAACGTAAAGATGAACTATTCAGCAGAAAATTCTGCCTTTCCAGCTCATCTGAATGACTACTTCCTTTTGGTAGAAAATTCACTTGACATTTACATGTTATTATCTGTAGCTGAAAGAAAAAGGAGAAAAGTCCTTAAATATGTGATTTAAATCTCAACTGTAGACTTTAAATATTTAGTTTAAGGAATACTTCTTTCTTTCTCTCCCTCCCTGCTTTATTTTTCTTGAATACACATCTCCTACTTGAAATTGTATATCTTCATTATTTTATTTGGTCTTGGTCATTCTTTCTTTAAAAGATAATCTGCATGAGAACAAGAACATTGTCTCTCATATTTCCTGCATCTCCAGTCCCAAAACTATGCCTGACGTATTGTAGGTGTTCAGTAACATTACAGAATGAATAAATGAATAGATGTTTAAAGCCTGATGTCTTGAGGTAAATGTTTAATTGTTAGTTGAGTTTGCAAATCAGTATAAAATGCAATTCTGAATATTAAGTCACACATTTGAAATCTGACTTCTCCTAAGCTCCAGCCCCACACTGAATGCTTCCACAGGAAGATCCAACTGGCACTTTGGATTCACTATTTTCTTTTTTCACCTGCCCCTCACTCCAACCGTCACACTTCCGTCTCTTCAAGGCCTTCTTACCTTTGAAAAAAGCATCACCATCTACTTGCTCATTCAAATTATAAAACTCTGTTCTCTCCTTCAGATATCCATTCAATCACCAAATTCTATTAATTCTACCTTTGCAATATCTTTTATTTTAGTTAATTGTTAAATCCATTAGAATGATATTGGTTGCTAAAAATTACATAACTTCCAGGTATATAATTCTACATTATATTGTCTATGTATTGCATTGTGTGCTCACCACCCAGAATTAGTTCTCCTTCCATCACCGTGTATTTGATGCCCCCTCCCAACTCCTCCATCCCCCTCCCCCCTTACCCTCAGGTAACCACTAAACTATTGGCTGTGTCCATGAGTTTTATATTCCACATATAACTGAAATTATATGGCTCTTGATTGTTTCAGTCTAACCTATTTCACTCAACATGATGATCTACAGGTCTGTCCATGTTGTCGCAAATGGCAGTATTTCATCTTTTATTATCAATGAGTAATATCCATATTCCAAACTGCTTGGCCCCTGTCCTGGTTCATAGGATAAGTTTCCTTTCCTGACAGTTGTAGTAGCTTCCTGAGGTCTTCTGGTGCCTCTAAGTCTCTCTCTTGTCCAGCCAATTTTCCATACTGTCTGCTGAGGTCTTTTTTTTTTTTTTAAGATAATTAACTGATGTAAATATTAATTAATCATCAATAAATAAGCATTGGTTAAATTCCTTTTATGTATACATTCTAGGAATAGTCCAAGGAATAAGCTCAAGGAATAGTCCAAGCCCACATGGGGCTCTTTGTCCTATAGAAACGCGTAAGGACTAGATACAAATGCTCATTTCACTGCGCTTCTCAATAATATTCAGACTTCTTGTGTCCAGTAGAATAAAACTTAATCCCTTAAAATGATATTAACCCTCTTGCCTTCTAACTCCATTCAAGACCATTCCCAAGTCCCTAAACACAAACACTCTACATAACTCCTGCATTCTTCCCGAAGGGTATGCACTTCCACTCTGGGTTGTCTTTTTTTAAATCTCATTCCTTTCAGGGGTCTCCAAACTTTTCAGCCCGCGGGCCGCATTAACTATCAAACAGCAGTTTGGGGGCCGACTACACACTTGAGGTCCAAATAAAAAAGAATCAAAACATAGATGTTGTTTTTAATTATTTATTTAATACTATTTTATTCAGATAAAAAGGTCTCCACAGGCTGGATGAGAGGGCCTCGCGGGCTGGATGCGGCCCGCTGGCCGTAGTTTGGAGACTTGGAATAAATTCCTGTTTTGCCTTGCACGTGTGATAAACTCCCATTCATTCTTAGAAGCCCAACTCAAATGTCAGCTCACCACTACCCAAGGCAAAATGAAAACTTTTCTGTTTGCTCACAGACTTCATTTATTCCTCTGTAAGAGTGCTTGCCTCTGCTGAGCACCTTAAAGGCACATGCTCCTGGTGAGCCCATTTTGTTTGTTTGTTTGTTTGTTTAAGGCCTCTTTTCATTAAATCTTAATTTCTACCTAATTACTTATTTGAGGTTTCAAGTTTATATCAAACCATATATTTCTAAGGCGTTTCTAGATTTCCTCCAATGTGCTCTGTAAATGCTAGCCGTGACTGCAGTGTAACCATCTGTCCAGTTTTTCTCGGAAGTTCTCTGTCTCTGAGCTGTGGCAATGGCAGAGGTTTTATAGTCTCTTTGGTAGGACACCTCACACTGTCTTCAGAGTTCAAAATGCCAATGGATCCTCAATTAAACTGAAAAGAGCCCTTCATAGAATGCCCTGTGTAACATGCCAAATACCTTGATTTCCCTTCTTTCTCCAACATAAATCAGGTGCAGTTGCTTATGTACTTCGTGCCTAATATTGTGTGGTGACAAAGACTTAAAAGTCTCCTTTATAATAAATATGCATAGTGGTAGCCTCGGGTGTTGTTTAATAGCTACTGTGATTTCACTAACAACCATTGGATTCAGAGCTTAGTTATCAACTGATATATTTGAGAACTCCATATATTGGCTAATTTCTCTTGATTTCTAAACAATAACCACTAACGTTGAGGTAGTTCAAAAGTAGCAAAAACTTGATTTCCCCTTAATATCCTGAGGATCATATTCATGAGTACCAGGGAGCCTAGGCAATAAATCTAGTGGATTTTTGCCATCATATTTAGAATAAACAGATTAATGCTAGGAACAATTTTCTAACAGGAGATAATAAAGGAAATGGGTAAACAAAAATAAATGTTACAAAGAGGAAAAATAAAGTCTCAGTGAGCAGACTAATACGTGCTTTTGTAGAACAGATGGAACTTTTAAAGGTAGGCAGGAGTTTTAAAATTATACAATTCAGCTAAATAACATATTTGTTCCTATCATTAAATAGTTGTCTTTCTATTGGGGCCAAAATTGATATTTAAATATGTTTATAACAAAGAAGTGCTTGCCAAATTATTTACTAGTGAATATTTCTTAAATTGGACTGAGGTAAATGAGAGTATGATTCATCCCTAAAGGGGCAAATTTCAGGCAGGTCGTTTCACGGTAGAGGATTAACTTCATCCTTGTACATACTGGTGAGATTACTGAAGAATACACTGGTATCTGCAGCACACAGAATGACCAATATCTGGGTGTGTTGACATGGATGGACCTAGAGACCATCTTATTAAGCAAAGTAAGTCAGACTGACAGAATCAGGAAACATATGACCTCACTTATAGGTGGAATATAAAACTGAAAGTTACAAAGACACAGAGACCTATGGACACACTCAATAACTTGGTGATTGCCTGAGGGAAGGGGAGGGGCGGGGATGGAGAATGGGAGGGGAGGCAGGAGTGGGCACCAGCATTATGGACACACTCAATAGTTTGGTGGTTACCTGGAGAGGGGGGAGGAAGGGGGGTAGGAGAGTTGGGGGTG
>PVKE010014931.1:0-34213 GCA_004027555.1 Craseonycteris thonglongyai
CAACTCTGCAGACCAAAAAAGCTTCCAGAGACCCTTAGAATGACAAGTGAGGCCCAGGCCAATGCAGACACGAGGGGAGTCTGGGTCCCTCGTCTGCTGACAGCTGGCTCCTGGGGAATGAAAGTGTTATTTTCCCAAAGAGCTTCATCTGCTCTGGTTCATATGTGCCAGTTCCTTGGCTCAGTAGAAATTCCAGACTTTATTTTTAAATACAGACTCCAATAATAGGCTAAGTAATTGCAGATCTTCCTGAGACCTTATTATACATGTACCAATATATTGGACTTTTCAAAACCCATATTTCCTTCCCATAAATATACGTTGAAAACCTTAAATTTCAGCATTATATGTAGTGGCAATGTGTATTTTTCCCCTTCCCATAGGAAGCCTGAATAAAAGAGAGTAACAAAAAATTGCTGATGCATGGGTGACAATTTCCCAACAACGTGTCTGATGACTCATAGAGGTAAAAGAATGCTTCCATACTCTTAACTAAGAAAAATGCATATTATAATATAATACAGTCAAACTTCCCTCCTGGTGTCACTAATGCTCGAATAGCTGCAGCTCTCACTGTCTGTACTGATGGGGCCCATAAATACTTCTGGGAAATGGGACAAGGATACCTAATGGATCTTCACCTGCCAAGATCAGGGAAATTAATGTCAATTGCACCCTGATGCAGGAGCACTTTTTGGTGGAGAGTAATGAATATTGCCATTTGTCCTATGCCACTGTAATTTTGGACAGGAAAGCCTAATACGAAGAAAAATGGTGGGAGAAGGTAACTGTTCTAGGCCACTTTGAAAACAAGAGCGTGTCATAATTATTTGGCCAATGGAAATAAAAATGAAAGAAGAATGCAATGATGTGTTATGATTTAGTTCAGAGACAGGTTAACATTTAAGAACATACCTTATTCTGTCCACTTTATTTCACTTAGTGTAACAATTTCCCTAAAAATATGACTCTTTCATTGAAAAAACAATGTCAGAAATATCAGGAACTCAGAAAATTGCAGAATGGTCCATGTTCTGGAAACAATTCAGTGCAGTGATGAAAATGTAGGCTGAGAGGTCAGGTAGACCTACGTCAAATCCTTACCAAATACCTTCCTGCTGCGTGACTTTAGGAAAATGACCTGACTTCTCAGGTGCCTGAATTTCCTTTTTTTTTTTTTTTATTACACCCTAATAATAACAGAGACTACCTCAGGTAGTTGTTTGGGGATTACATGATATAATAAAGTTCTGAGTATCGTGCGTCAGAATTTAGTAAGCAGACCAACTATTGTATTTGCTGCAGTTTATTCATCATCATCATCAACACATTGAAGGAGAGCAAAGTTTTTGCCTCCCTGAAGCTGCGTTTTCAGATGTTGATTTTAAGTTGATTATTAAGAAACAAAAGACTCAGAAATAGTTTTTGACCCTCCCCCTCTTCCTGCCCAAGAGATTCACACATAAAGACCTGATTCAGGAAGGCAAGCTAAGGTTGTTAGCCTTAGACTAATTTGAATTAAGTATGGTGAATAGGAAGGCTTAGGCAGGGGCCAGCAGGCTAGATAATCCCTGTTCCTTTGTTTCTCAGTTGCCAAACAAGAACTTGCCTGCCATGTGGGGTATTTCCCTTTTCTCAACTACCTGTAAATCGCCCATTCTCACTTTTGAAATCTAAGACCCTGTCCATCATCCTCAGCCGGACTTTCTACTTTGTCCAAAATGTCTTATATACTCAATGTTGCCTCACTGTCTTTGGAATTTTCATGCATATGTGAATTCCCCATGCACATGTATTAAAATTTGATTTTATCCTGTGACTCTGTCTTTGTGAATGTGATTATTAGCCCAGTTAGAAAAACTTAGAGGGCAGAAAGAAAAGTTTTTTGTTTTGTTTTTTTAGCCCTACAGTATCATCCTAGCTGTTTTGTGGCCAATTTCATTAGTAAATATTAGAAAAAGAAGCAAGAAGACTATCTCTCACCAGAATATGAGACACATCAAACCCCCCTTCCTACATTCAACTCCAAATCAGTACTTCTGGTTATAAAAGTTATTATTTTTTTAAGCTTGGCAACATAACCTAACAAATATAGCCATCTAATTCATGCCGTTTTTGCTTTAATAAGCAATGACTACTGTAGCAGATCTCTCATTGAGTAAAAAGAAGAAAATAAAAGCAGTGATAGAAAGCATTGGGTACTGTGAAACACGGGCCCCACCATTTAACACATCACATGGTCTTTGTGGGAAGAAATGAAGCAGTCACCTGTGCAGTTCGCCAAATTACTGGACAAGATCTTTTTTGTTTTCAATCATTTGGATCATAAGCTAAAGGCTACTTCATTTCTTCCTCTTTTCAAGTAGAGTGAAGTCTGAAGGTCTAGGATGAGTGGTGTCTGACTGGCTCTTTCTAATTCTCTGATTCTGGTGGTTTAATCGTACCAATCCTAAAGAGGCTTTCCTGTGGGTTGTATAAAGCTGGAATAAGTCCCCTCTTAAGTGGAACATGTCACACTGTACGCCAGTGGGGACTTTCTGCAGGTGTGCTCTCAGAACTGGAAGAAAGGCCTGGCACAGGTTGCCAAACAATGGAAACTTCCCGTTCTGGGTGTTAACTTTAGTTACCACAGCTAGACAATGCTGCCAGTGGTGTGGAAGAAAAAAATTGCTGTAGCCAGCTGTGCTGTTCACAGTCGGATGGATTCTGTGTAGCTCCAAATGGTGATGCAGCCAGCAGCCTGTTGTAGCCAAGGACAGGATGATGGATGATCTACATACTGTGTCCAAGTAGAGAGAATGGCAGAAGTTCACTTCAGGGTTGTTAAAATGCTAATCTGGGTGAGTTAACAAAAGCTTAATAGAAAAGAGAAGTATGAGAAATAAGTATACCTCATTTGCTATCTCTCTGGACCACTGATTTGATCAGCCTTGGTTACAGAAACAGTTGCTTTTCAAAGTAAGAATGGTTCCTAGCTTTGCTGTTGGGGCAAAGGGAAGCAGCTTGCGTTATCAGCTGCACTGACACTCTTGTCAGGGGCTAACGAGGAAAAGTCAGCCAGACAGCAGCCACCTCAACTAAAAAGGACTATGATATACTCAATGTAAATGATTTTTATTCTCTCCATGTGTCACGAGAATAAATCAAAACATACTTTTTCCCAACTGGAAGTTGGAGCAGTTCACAAAATAAGCAGCAACCTAAGATAACTGGCTTTGGTAGATTGTAACACTATGTCTTCATTCACAAGAGCCACCAAAAGTGAGATCAGATGCTCTAATGATACGATCAATAAGTTAATTATACTAATAGTATACTACATTGAATAATTAGTGTGAAATGCAGAAAAGCTGTAAAAAAAAAAATGCAGGAAGGCTGGACCACTGTAAATATTTGGTATGTACAATCTTTCTTTAAAATTTCTCAGATAAAATCATATGCTTCTCCAAAACATATTTATATTTCTTGCCTACTGATATGTTTTGGCATACCCTATTTCTTTTCATTCTTACTAAAGTTGAAGATACAGACTCATGTTTGCCTTACCTGGTGTTGGAACATTGGCTAGCAGAGATCCTTGCAAACAATAATACTCAGTAAATACTGAGTGATTGGCATAGCCCAAATGCCTCTTGCTTTCTCTAGAAATGAATCCAGAATGTGCAGGTTTAAAGTCTATTAACTGAAATAAAAGGTACTATTTTATCCTGCAATATGCTAAGGAAGGAGTTCACCTCCTATGGTTACACCAATAATGGTTAGGCATACAGCCAGGCTCTTAACTCTGCATAAAATGCATCAGAAGGGTGAAAAATGACCCTATCTCAAATGCATTTTTTACTCCTTGTATCTTAGTGAAATTCACACACAAGAACAATGACTAAGCTAATTACCAAGGCTCATTATGATGGAACAGCAAGAAGAGAAGAACTTCTTCAGTTTCAGTAAGTCCTTAACAAGGATGGGCATCTTTGTGTGTCTAAGTTCTGATTCCTGTTGACTTGCCTGTGTGCCTTTCAAGCAACAGAAACCACCACACACAGGATTGGGGTGGGGGGGGCACTTACCCAGAGCAGTTACTGGACAGATCCTTCCTGTGCAGCAAGCAGCAAGTGAACTGAAACCTACTAGATTTCTAAGTGACCCTCACTCTAAGGACTAATAATAGGTTTATGTCACAGTCATCTTTCAAATCCATCAAATCAGGGGAGACATGACCAGATGGTGCTGTTAAGAGGGTATCAGAAAAAAAGAAAGAAAAAGAAAAAGGAAGAGGGCAGAATGACCACAAGTCTAAATCAAACTCGAGTTAACCTGCTGTTTGGTGATGGGGAACATCACAATATTCCTGTCACACAGTCCTGCATCACGGAAATGTTCCTCCAAAAAGGTTCGCTATGCAGCATCTCTAGTAGAAATGAGGACAGGTAGCAATACGCTGCAGGAGCCAATAAGAAATAGTAGCTGGTTGTTAATCTACCTAAATGTGCCAATGGAAGAAAATGGTCTGCTACTAAGCAATATATATTTTGTCTATTTTAGGATTACTTATTTAACTGTCTTTCTGAGAGCACATTCTAGAGACCCAAATCAAAACACAGATACTATAGAAAAGCAAAACTCAGCTATGACTGAGCTATAGTTTATTTACCTTTCGATGTTTATGATCATGGTAATATAGGCCCAAATCTCAGAAATTATCTGGCAGTTTCTATTTATCTAAACAAGGGTAAATGTTTGTATAGTATTTGCCAGCCTGACAAAATACGCCTGTTACTCACTACATTAAATATGACTACACACAACTTAATTTCCTGAGTTAGATAACCTAAGAGACCTAGGGGATTTTATTTGTTTATTTGTTTGTTTTAACAACATGAATAAACCAGCATCCAAACCTATTGTTTTAACCACCACAAGGATAGTAAGATCCTCACTTTGAGCTGTCTAAGATAAGATTTCTCAATTCTACCAGGAAGAAACCTTGAAAAAATTCTCAGAACAAATATTTCTCGTATTCTGAGACAGAGATCATTCCAATTTAGAAAAATGTTAAACCTATTCCTGGGGCTTTAGCCTTGAAATAAACAAAATAATCTACTTCACAGCCACAAATATCAGTAGATGCTGCAGACTTAAAATTCTTAGCCACCAGAAGTTCTTGGGAAAATTGCCCTCCCTAGACACTTCTTTCCCCAAGAAACTGGGAACGCTATCGTTATTTTAAAGGGAAAGTAGCCCCCTGTAGAAGTGGGCTGTTTACAGAGTTTATATATCGACAACACTGATCTACTGTCCCATCTGTGTGAAAATCACCCAGTTGACAGCGGCGTGGGACTGGGACGCCGGTACTTGGGTTACTGTTTACCTCAGAACTGGGAGCACTCCCCTCGCTGTCTCTAATGCTGTAATTAAGACCGCTACTTCATTCCATGCTAGCTCCATGACATTTGGCCTTTCACAAGTTCAGAATTTAAACAATCACCTGACAGCACTGGTCCCGAGAGTCAACTTGGCAGAAAATTTTCAAACCCAGTTCTCATCCACACCTTCAAGTCCTTTATGACCTTTTATTTCAATCCAAGAGTTAGACACAATAGAGGAAGCCTGAAACCCTTCCAAATTCCCCTAAGGCGGCTGCTGTTATCAGTTTCCGCAGACCAGGTACAAACGTCGCTGTCAGATTGGAAATAAGTTTGCCTACCTTCCTCCTCACCATCCCCCTGCCAGCGGCTGCCGACGAGAGCTGCGGCTCCCTCCCGGCTGCAGGACGCCTCTTGTAGCCAGAGAAGGGGCTCGTGCACAATTGACTCTCCTTATTTGTTTCCATCCATAATTGATGGGTAGATGAGAACGCAACACATTTCAGCGCCGGGCTCTTGCCGCCTGGCGGAGACCCCGTCCAAGACGCTTCCGTAAATCATTTCCAGCCGAGAACAAAGCACGGAAAGTTGCGGGGGAGAGTGGCCGGGAGGAGAAACCCGGGCGCCGGGTGGGAGGTGGGGTAGGCGGCGGGCAGCTCCCGGCCCCAGAGCTCGCTCACGGTGCGATCCGTCAGCAGGAGAGGCAGACGGGGCAGTGGCCGCCCTCCGAGGAGAGGCCCGTGCTGCAGCCTGGAGGGCGGAGGTGGCCGAGCCCGCCCCCAAGCCCTTACCGGGCGCGACACCGCGGCTGTCCAACCCGGGGGCCCACTGACAGGTAGCCGGCGTCCGTGTGAGCTGCTTGGGTCTCGGCTGCTGCGCTACGCCCCTTCTCCAGGCGCGGGCGAGGGCTGGCCGGTGCGCTCCTGGCTCAGCCCCCGCGCTGCCCGACCCCGGCGGTCCCAGCGTCGGCTCCGGGGCAGGCGAGCGGAAGGGGGCGGCCGAGCCCGCAGAAGGCTCCTTTGGCCGTAGCTCGGCTCTCTTGTTGGCTGGAGACGCCGTGCCCGACACCGAAACCTACTGGGTTGCCCCTGATAACGTGCGGGGGAGCGCGGAGCTGGCGCTGCCTGGCAAGAAACTTTTACTTGCCCCCTCCTCCCGCTATTTTCCCCGCGAGGAGTTGCACACTGCATGGGGGGAGCTTCCAAGTCCCCCTGCCCCTCCCCCCCGTCCCCAGCTCTGCCCGTTTTGACGGGTCCGCCAAACCTCTCCAGCCCTTTGCGCGTCCCCTGCACGGCAGGCGGAGAAAGCTGGTTAGGAAAGAAATCAACTCTCCAGTGACAACGCGCGCGCGCGCGCGCACACACACACACACACACACACACACACACACACACACACACGCATGCACACGGGCTGCGACTCAGGCTCTAAGGACCTGGGTCCGACCCCCCCTCGCCCTCCCCAGAGCAGTAGCGAATCTTTACCAGAGGGTCTTACCTCATGGGGAGACACTGGTTAATTAAAAAAGGGAAAAAAAGCTTGTCACCCACTCGCAAGGAAAAAAAGAAAATGAAAAAAAGAAAAAGAATATATACATATATGTTTCTCCGTCTCTTTAGGTCTTGGCTTCCTTGATATAATCCTGAAACTCGCCACCACCACTCCTTGCAGCAGCAGCAGCCGCCGCCGCGGGACGAAGCGGGAGCAAAACAAATCGAGGCACGGCAAATGGTGTAATTCGATCCATCTCCAAGTCAATCCATCAGGCGAACGAGCGCTTGGTTCCCTCCCAGACTCGGCAGCTCGCGGCCCCGGGCCCACCCCCAGGCGGACGGCAGGAGGCGCGGGTGGCCCGGCGCGCTCGCCCTTTACCCAGCCTCGCGGCCAGCGCCCCCTGGAGGCCCCCAGCCCGGCGCCGCGGCCCCGCTGACCCTTCGGTGGCCTCCGCGTTCCTCCTCCCCCGCGCTCTGTCGCGCACCCTCCCTCTCCCCACCTCCGAAGAGCTGCTGCTCCTTCCAGCAACTCCCAGCGCCTCAATCATCCAGCTCGCGGTGGCCGCTGCAGCCTGCGAAGCCTCCTTTTCGCTCTCCTCCGTCCTTCCCCCCTCTCTCTCTTTTTTCCGGAGCTTTCCTCCAGACATCCAGAGGACAAATCATTGCAGCTGAGAGGAGCTGCAGGCGCAGTTGCTCCGTAAAGTTCTTCTTTAGTTTCCTAATCTAAGATTTATTTTTTAAGCACATTCTTACAAACCAGCCCCCGTATCACCTTTCTCGCCGCCCCCATTTCTCTTTATAACCACTAAGAAAAACAGCTGGGGAGAAGCAATCAAACATTGCTTTATCTTTCTAAAATGCAGAAATTGCCTACTAAAAATCCCATTTCTACTTTGAATGAAAGCCATTCAGTACAGTATAATTTTGCAGGCTAATGAGCCGGTTTTACCGGCAAGTGTTTCGAGTAATGTTGTGGGAGAAATGAAAATGTCCTTGAAGTGACATCACTTAAAATTGACTGTCACAAATGAAAGAGGAAAAAAAGTCATATCTTCAAAACAAGAGGATCTGAATCCAAACTTCATTTCCAAGAACAGGCTGTGTTTTATTGATTTCCACTTGAATTATGGATCACTGATGGCTCTAAATGCCTAGAATAAACCATAATCGCCCTACTTAAAGAAAAAACACAGCTTTTTTTTTTTTTTGCCAAACTTTTAATTTATATTTGCATATGGTTGATTACCGTGAAAGAGAGAAGGCGGGCAGAGAAAGGATTTTCCTTTCTTTGATGGTTTCTGCTTTCTCCTCAGCACAAAGTTCAATGTTTACATTTAGGAAAATACCCTATTCTGAGTTTTTTCTGAACCTTCCACGGACAGCCTTGAAACAGGACTCATCCTGTTTTCTTGGCAGTTAACACGTAAATGAAAAAGGAGGGAGGAAGAGGTGAGGGCTGTCTTTTAAAATATAATAATTTATCTTCCTGTTCTTCTTCCTATTGGAAGAAAGGGGTAGGGGGCAGAATGAACAGCTTTGGCAATACAGCTCTCTGAGTTTTCTGTTGTTAAGGTTTTTGTTGGCTGGCTGGCTGGCTGGCGGGCTGACTGGTGTTTTTTGGTTGTGCTGGGCTCTGACATCATTGCAAGTTACTTGGCAGTCCAGGCCCTTTCCCAGCCAACTTCTGACCCAGAAATCTGTGCCTGTTACTGGCATCCAGTCTTGCAGCATCTTCTCCATCAAGGGAGGAGGCGCTGCTGCAGGCAGAGGGCTCTGTGCACTGAATGAAGTTACAAGTAGGTGACTGGAGGCTTGATGAAGAATCAAACTGCCACTCACCTGGAGGCAGAAAG
Organism: Craseonycteris thonglongyai; assembly: GCA_004027555.1. Taxonomy (NCBI): domain Eukaryota; kingdom Metazoa; phylum Chordata; class Mammalia; order Chiroptera; family Craseonycteridae; genus Craseonycteris; species Craseonycteris thonglongyai. The sequence goes on from PVKE010014931.1 coordinate 8,710, forward strand.
CTCAAGAGTTGTCCTGTGTCTGCTCTAGCAGCAGAGCAAAGAATAGAAAGTTCAATTCTCTATATTCCTGAATGCTTCGCTGAAATTCTGTGATGGCCAACTCTCCAGAGTGGCACCCCCGAGAGTACAGTGGACCCTAGACTGAGTTCTTCAATCCAGGAATGAAAAAACTTTTGGGTTGCAGAAGGATATGACAATAGGTAATTTTGATCCAAAAAACAGATGTGTTTTCAGTTTCACTATCAGCCTAGTTCTAGGAGCCAATACCTGTGTTAGGTCCGCAGGGAGAACAGGTGGGGAAGTGGGTAATCCACGGATGTCAACAGAATGGTACTTTGTGTCTTTCAGTTAGAATCCAAATATCACTGTAAAGGAATCATCATTTCCCTAGTTCCCAGAAGCTTGATAAGAAAGTGGCACTCTTTTTATCTGGATGTTCATGGAAAGAATTCTAAGGAAACTGTTCACTCTGATCAGATCTGATCATGGGACTGTAACTTTTTCACACTCTTTTATGTGTAAGACAAGTCCGTGAATTCATCCTAGAAAAAGTGCTACCTCATTACTGAATGTCACTATGGTCACCTTCGAAGTACTCCCATTGGGAAGCAATGCACCAACACCAGTGCCTAGTCTACCTTTGAAAGCAATTTTGGAACTCTTTATGGAATGGCCATCAGAGCCATCGTCGTATTACCCTTAATGTTCTGAATGTCATCAAAATGTCTTTCTTTCAATATTTTCTTTATTTTGGGGTAAAGGAAAAAGTCAATGGGGGCCAGATCAGATGAGTAGGGAGGGGGTTCCAATACAGTTGCTTACTGGCTAAAACCTACCTCATAGACAGTGCCATGTGAGCTGGTACATTGTCGTGATGCAAGAGCCATGAGTTGTTGGCGAAAAGTTCAGGTCATTTTCCTCTGACATTTTCACACAGCTTTTTTAGCACTTCCAAATAGTCAACTTGGTTGACTGTCCAGTTCATACAAATTCATTATGAATAATCCCTCTGATATCAAAAAAGGTGACCAGCATTGTTTTGACTCTTGATTTGGACTGATAGAACAGTTTTGGTTGTGGAAAACTGGCTGCCTTCCATTTTGCACTTTGACGCTTTGTTTTAGGGTCGTGTTGGTATACTCATGTTTCATCAATAGTGATAACATGGCCCAAAACATCGTCTTGCCTCTCCAAAAGGTCTTGGCAAACTTAGACTCTCCTTTGTTTTTGTTCATCAGTGACCTCCTTTGGGATTAATTTTGCACACTCCTTTCTCATGCCAAGATTTTCAGCTAAGGTTTTTCTGTTTCTCTATCGATGTTTACTCAGTCTGCTATGCTTGTCAGAGTCACCTGATGATTTTGACGCACAATTTGAAGAGTTTTTGCCATGTTTTCGTCAGTTCTGCCCATTATTGGATGCCCTGACCTCACTTCATTAGTGACACTTTTCCCTCAGATAAACATGTAATCCATTTGTACACTGCCATTTTTTTCATGGCATTATCTCCATAAACTTGGTCTAACACCTCCCTCATTTCACTTCCACTCTTGCCAAGTTTAACAAGAAATTTAATGTTTGTTTGCTGTTCTAATTCAAGCTCCAACATTCATGATGGCACACAAAAACAGGCAACAAAAATAATGAATGCCACTCTGCAAGACATCACCACATGTCAACACGAACACAGCTGGAAGACACTGATATACCAAGGTTATGAAACCTTACTGAGTTGTTCGTACAATGTTGCCAATGGAAGTGCATGGGGGCAAGTTCGCAAACTTAATTGTCAGGCCTTGTGGTCCTCTCTAGATCACGTGCTCCTCAAGAGTAGGGATTTAGTTATTCACCTGTGTTCCCAGGGCAAGCAAACATAGTGCCTATGTAAGGATATTTGTTGACTGAATTAATAATGAAAGGATGGAAAGAAGGAGATAATAAGAAAAGCAGGAAGGAAGATATTTTGGCTCTTTTCATACCCAAAAAGAATAAAGGGCTCAATGCTATTTAGATGATTAGTCATTAAGCTTTAGTGTTACTTGCATACCTCTCCTATCAGGGATACTAGTAACTTAATTTACAACCTTCTTTGTTTTTTTCTTTATTTTAGGAGTAAGGTTCAGAATTTTATTTCTATGTTTCATTTACAATCTAGTTTTAAGAATAAAAGCTATCTGAAAATTATAGAAAATCTGTAATAGTCTGTAAAAGTTTACTGGAGACAACATTTCACTGTAACAGCTGTTAAACAAAACATTAATGCTAAATATGTGCCAAACTCTGTTCTAAGCATTTTACAAATATTAACTCACAACAAGTCTATGAAGTAAATACTATTATTGTCTTCATTTTATAGAACAGGGAGTTGAGACTTAGAAAGTTGAAATGACTTGCCTAAGGCCACACAGATAGTAGTTATGTAGGATCTGAAAACTACCTCTTAGTTGTAATAGTGGCTCATAGTCAGGTAAAAGTTAATAGTGATAGTTGATAGTGAAGGCTTTGGAACATGAGACAACCTGGATTCAAATCCAGACTCTTCTTTTTGGGATAATGTAATAGCTACACAATTCTTCAGTCTTCTCATCTGTGAACTAGGGGTGATAACAATATTCAAATGGATTTTATGAAGATTGAATATAGTAATGCATATAAAGGTTTTAGCATCTCACCTGGAACACAGTAAGCACTGAATAAATATTAGCCAATGTTATTACATATGCCCCAAAGGCAGTGCAGTCTTCGGAATCCTGCAGAATTGGATTAGAAACTTAATCCAACCCCACATTAAATGTAAGATGTAGGGCAAAGGTACATGATACACAATAGATTTGCACTAGATTTTTGTTCCATTTCATCTCCTTCATTTCCTCATCTATGTGCATATGTTTGTAAATTCAGATATACTAGTCACTATCCACTTTATATAAAATAACATTTTGTATGAATTTTAATGAACAATACAGATTAGGATGCAGAAATTCATGTTTGAAAATAAAAAGGGATATTGAAATTTCAAAGGTAGCTACAGCTTCTGTGATTACTTTAATTTGGAAAGCGTGTATAGTATTCCGCGCATTCGCACATTATAGAAAGTGCTTTTGCGGCAAGGGATTGCTTTCAAAACTAATCTAAGCTCTCCATGACACGATAAATCATTAATAACATAGACCCAGATCTCGGCATCTGCATAGGCACAGCTGGCCTCCTTGTGTCAACAGTCTGCATATGAAAGTGACTCTGCCAAGATATTTCACTTTAATGAAAAATATTTATCATGGTAAATCTTCAACCTCAACATTTTACTGACATAATTCATTTCTATTATTATGTACTATGATAGTAAACCACCACAGCTATGCTTATGTTTGGAATGATAAAAATGTGCCTTTTCAGTCATTTTGATTACTCTACCTTAGCATGAATAATTTTTTGCTGTACCCTCTGAATCAAGAGAATGCACCAAGCATTTATAGAAATGATAAATCAGTTACTTATCTAATTTTGCTAATGACTCCACAGGTACCACTGTGTGGGGAACACTGAGCGCCCAAGCCACATAAAAAGAATTAATTTTTTTCTGTTTTTGTTTTGTTTTTTCATTAGAAAGATGAACAGCAAAACAGCCTTTAATAACACTACCTCTTTTGAAAACAGACAAAAGATAGGAATGCTATCACCATTTTATCAAAGATCTTTTGAACAAACAGAAGCAAAATACACTTTTTAGAGAGCGGAGCAAATAAAAAGATGATAACTCAGCCAGAATTGCTTAATTGTACTTCTATGTACTTTGGGGAGGAATATTTAGGATATGGAATGCCCGCTTACATCCCAGCAGATGTAAGGAAGCTGAGACTGTGGAAATTCCTCACAACCTTCTCTCCACAAATTTACAGTAACCAACCCTCTGACCTTGAAGAATTGGGGCTGAATAGTATCTACTAAATGTTAGAATGTCTTAACAATGGAGAAAGATAAGGAAAATAACCAAACATTGTGGAGAATTTGAACATTTTAAGTGTTTAAAAAAAAAACTTTTAAATTTGTTTTTAAAAACAAACCTCCCTGCCTAATCTCATTGAAGATATATATATATATATATAATTTATTTATTTATTTATTTATTTATTTATTTATTTTTTCTCTCTTAAACTAATGTTAAAATTCAAGTCAACAAAGGGAGTAGAAACTACTCAGGTACCTATTACATCCCAGATAATGATGGCCACAATAATATCACTTAATTCTTACCACAGCTCTTGGAGACAGGCATCATTTAGGAACAAAGAAACCAGACTTGTTTAAGTTAACCATCTTGTCAGGGTTTTCAGCCCTAGAAAATGATAGAGTCTGGGGTCTAATAGAGGTCTGTTTGGCTCTCAAGCCTAGTTTTCTTTCCAGGGCACCATGCTATGAAAAAATGAAAAGAGTATAGGTTTGAAAAAAACATGTCTTAGATAACAAAAGAAATACAAACATTTAAAAACTTACAACTAGATGCTCAAAGCTAGGTTAAAAAATGTGTGCTTCGATTTCTAATTCTTTGATATTTTTGCTTGTCATGTACAAACTAGAGTCAGGAACTCTGCATTGGGGGTCTATAGAATAGTTTAAACTTCTGTGCATTATATGCATTCTCTTATGCATCTCTATATTACTTATAAATAATGAGAAAAAACACTTTCAACAGCATACAAATTTATATTAAAATAAACTTTACAGGGTAAGCTACAAATGCTTCAATGAACATGATCATATGATTGCCCCTTATGCCCTCCCTTCGGCCCCCCCCAAATCCTAATCACTGAATGCTGTACATACAAGAACTACTGTACTATGTGTAGAGCTATAGACCCAATTCGTTGCCAGAAACCACTATTGCCATCTATTGGTTAAAAAAAGATAATAGGATTCTGGGTAATTTACATCTCTCCAAATGAAGGCACACAAAGGATACATTTCCTCCCCTTTTGCCTTCTCAGATAAGATGTTTACTATTATGGACATCTTATTAATACTGAATAGATTACATTCATTAAAAAATTACATTGCTAATATGTAAGCAAGTGAAGAGTAGTATGTGTATGGGGGACAGGAAGTTGACATTCAGGGATAAGAATCAATAGCAAACACTGCGTTCCACTGTGATTATGACTTGTCTAAAATCCCAAATGCCCTATAAGCTGTGATGAAATGGCAAGGCTCAGAAGCACATGGGAGGATACATTTGTCCAAAAGTGTTTCAATCTGGGTCTGGAATATACTAGTGCTGTCCAGAAAGTATCAAATAGTTAAACTAGAGGCATTTATGGCTGGATTTTTTCCGGATGGCTTTCATATGATGTCATAGAATTAGCAACAACACAAACGTGGTGACAGGAGGTAATGCTCTCTCTGCCAGCCCCATTTCAGAGGTTTCATTTATGTCCTAGATAAGGCTTGGGAGAAGCCTACACTTTGTCCAACCTTTGGTTAGTTCCACAAAGTGTTTGACTAACTTCTCTTTGTCTCCAGATCTCTTTGGCCTTTGAACCAAGAACCTGTCATCAGTTGACAGCCCGTAAGTACAAACAATTAAGGCCTATACATTTTTTTTAAATATATTTTTATTTATTTATTTATTTTTGACAGAGAGAGAGAGAGAGAGAGAGAGAGAGAGAGAGAGAGAGAGAGAGAGAGAGAGAGAGAGAGAGAGAGAGATACAGAGACAGAGAGAGAACTGAACTGGAGGGGAGCTCCCAGTTCAGCATATGGGTCCACACGGGCCGGGGCCGGGGCCGGGACTCGATCCCTGGTCCCCGGCGCTGCAAAGTGAGCACTTAACCCACTGAGCCACCCCGGCTTCCCCAAGGCCTATACATTTTTACAGCAGACTTTTACCATGTTGGCCCTACCAGTCAAATTAGATTTAAACATTATTTGGTTCACTTAACTGCCGTCTAGGATGAGCTCTTTGGTGAATGTCTTCTAAAAGTTTAAACTGTAATATGTGCTGAAAAGAATCACTTCAAACTTATATTCTTAAGGAAAGCTTTAAATAGAGTTTGCCATTGCCTGAATTTGTATTTCAATTACAAAGCTAAAGGAAGAAACTGTTAGGCTAACAGCTTTTCTGGAAAATACAGAAAGACCCAGGACTGGTTAGAGGTTTTTTTTTTTTCAGCATCACATACCCATTAAATTAGAATATTTCCATGTTAGAGTTGTAGTCAATGGATGACTTTTAAAATCCTATTGAATCTAGATCCATTCACATACACAGTGTGTGTGTGTGTGTGTGTGTGTGTGTGTGTGTGTGTCTGTGTGTATTTTTCCTCTAAGAGTTCCTGTTGTGAAGCTGTGTGATTTCTTTTGCTATATTAAAATCTTTGGAATGGTGCTCATAAACTACCCCAATATGTTCTGAATTTCTGGGTCATAATTACAGAATAAATGGATTCATTACTCATCACAAATTTTAATTAAGAATTCCAGTTATGCAATTATTTGCTAATAAATAATGCCTACCTAGTGCCAAAGCCTATTATTAAATATGTTTACCCAAAAGTATGTTTTATAAAGATAGTTTCCACGGGTCAGTTTCTCATTTTTAAGTCATCAACTTTATGCTATAAAAAAAAAAAGAAAAAAGAAAAAGAGAGAGGAAAATACTTATCTCCTATTCTCTTGCTATACGTGGGAATTCAGGAGACAAGGGCAGTCCATAACTGCTGGGAATGAACTAATTTAATATTCAAAAGTAGTCATTCATGATGTCAGCGCCTCATAAATATTATGCTACTAAATTCTGTGATTTAACTTTATTTAGATGATTTGGTGAAGACACCCGACTGCCCATTCATTGGCTAGGACTTTTCTAGAAGTGAGGGCAATGGAGGCAATGATTTGCCATATGTTTACTTACTGTGCTTTTGAAAAACTATCCCAGTCTGAGCTACTGGTTTTAAATATGCTCTTTGTTCCCATGTAATAAGGGAATAATCAATTTGCTTGCTTTTGAATTATTTGCCATCTTTTATGATGATGAACAAAAGATATAAACGAACAAGTAATCCATTTTGATATTGGGTAAGTGTTGCTGCATATAGAAGGGTGTATATTTCTAGAAATTTCAAGCAAAATTAACTTTCAAGTTAAATCACTAGAGACATAAAAGGCTGGGATAAACTATCTGCAGAAATGTTTTTCCTAAGAGACCTAAGTTCCAAGGGAACAGGGGACCTTCCCAATCAAATCAGGCATTACAAAATCCATCAAGGTGACAAGGGGATATCCCCCAGATAAGCATACAATTAAAGCAGAGGAGGGTGGTATCATTCACTCCTCCTTCCTTGCATGCATTTGTTCCACCATTTGTTATTAATAGCAGCAATCTGCTTTGTGTAAAGCACTGTGCAGCGATAAATGAGGAATATCTTGCATTTAGACAGCAACTTAAAGTTTGCAAAGTGGTTTTATCAGTCAGAGTCTTGGCAGGGGACAGATGGCACACATGACTTGGGTAATTTGAGGAGTCTTAAGAAAGGGGATATTTGTAAAGGTATGGGCAGAGTACAGGGAAACCACCAGGGAGAGTTACCAGGGGCCTGATGACCCTTAGGACCTAAGGAGCCAGAGGAGGGAGTAATTAGCAGAACCTGAGATGTGCTGGTGATATGGACAGGACCCCTTTGCTTGGAGGTCAACATCTAGAGGTACAGGGTAGAGAAAAAGGACAGAGAGCGGATCTGGCAGAGCAAATGGAAATTCACTATTTAATTTTATTTGATCAGTAGGTGGTAGCGATCCTAATTTTGCATATCCAGAAACTGAAAGTAGGAGATTTGCTTATCATAACTTATACAGCAGAGCCAGAACTCAAACCTGAGTCTCCTGAATCTAAGTGTGGTGCTTATCACACTGTCTCCGTACCCCCTACCCTTTGGACTATCTTATTACACATAAGTCATCATATCACGCTATTACATGTTTTATCCCCTACTAGACTGGGCTTCTTGAGGGAACTTGGTCTTTGTATCATTAATGTCTCTAACAGTCACTGGGACAGGAACCCTGGAGACATGTGATGGATGGAATAATGAGTGGGAGAGCATGTATGTTGCCTAACTGGTGAGACAGGTGCCAGAGACTAACTTCATACGTGGAGACATGCTATAAATGCTAAATCCAGAGGTGGAGGGAAAGTGCTGTAGACAGACAGAAAATGGGGGAATGAATAATAGTGTGTGGGTTGTAAAGACTTCATGACATGGGATCTTGTGAGCTGAGGCAAGCACTGACAGACAAGGGTCAAAGGTAGAGGATTATAACTAAGTTATTGTGGACTAAGGGGACAGCAAAGGCAGATGGGAGGACCTGGTGTAGCCGGGCAAGATCAGTGTTCCTAGAGGCAAGTTGTAGGAGATATGACTGGAAGGATGGAATAGAGTCCTTGTATGAAATACCTGAATTGGCACATGGGGTGTTTAGAAGCCACAGGTTTTTGAAGAAAAGATGATCATAATCTAAACTGTGATTTTGAATGACAACATTAAAATGATGGGGAGGAACAAGTTGGAGGAGCAGGAGGTTTAAAAAGTAAGGATGCTAGTGGAGGGGTCAGGACAGAAAATGACTTCAGTGGTGGTGGCATCAATAGAAAAGGAGGAATATATACCAGAGACATACAGCAAAGTGGGCTGATATGTTCACGTCTGAGGTGGGGTGTGTTTGAATATTGGGGTGTGGTGGTGGAGATTTTCCCAAGTTTCTTAGTATGGCTGAATTTAAGGAAAGTTATATGATTTTAGGAAGTGGAGCAAGTTTGCAGGGGGCACAACTGAGTTTGGTTTTGGAAAGTGAAGCCTAAGGTGCTGGCATGGCGTCCGTGGGGGGATGTTCCACATTGGAAACTGTTACTATAATCACAGTCAATGGATTGGGGAAATTATCTTCCAGAGAAACACCAAAATCTCAATGAGCCAAATGCATGCCAGAAAGTAAGAAGAAATCTAGTTTTCACCAAATGACCTCGGTTTGCCTACATGTTCTCTAAAGCTTTATGTGCTCAGAAATATGGAGGTGAAAAACTTTAATCCTTCCCTTTCCTGAACTGTTCTCTCCAACACGAAATCTATGCAGTGGAGAATTAGGAGTTATTCCCATTCCTCCCTCATATCTTACAAACAGGAAGCAGACCTGTCCATTCATCATGTTTTGTCTAATACCTTTTTGAGCCGAGTTTCAGTGATATCTTTTCAGCCTGACACTCTTATGGAAAGTGCTAATGGATACTTTTTAAATGTTTTATGAAACAATTCAAAATCATTAATTTAGAAATATTAAGGGTGTGGTAGATTAGAAAAATGTCCAAATTTAATTTACTTAAACCATCATCACGCCATGTAAAATTAGACATTCTTAAACTCGGATTAGCAATATTTGATGTTGAAGTCTAAATGAACATGGAGCAATTCAGTTCAGTGGCTTCTTTTCTCAATTATCTTAAACAACATGAACATCACCATTGTACTTGATTTGAAATCTTAACATGAAATACAACAGAGAGTGGATCATTTCAGAGTAAGAAATCACATCTTGACAGCCAAATGATCAAGTGCCATAACAATAAAGATTAGATCACTTCTAATTCTCGTTACAAAAAGTTCTGGAAAAAAAAGAATATGACTTTAATTCTTCAAACATAGTTTTCCTTTTTATTTAGAAAAAGAAAGTGTATGAAAAGTGAGTATTGAAGTCATGCACATCATGATATTATTTACTGGTCAGGGTGAGCTTTGAAGTAACAGTATTTTCCAGACAATTAATAATGTAATAATTATAGAATTAAAAAAAGTGGCAACTTTAATTTTTCTTATGGTGATTAGTTTCTTCATTTATATTATGTAGGCCATTTGATAATGTATAATGTTCTCCTAATATTTAAGGGAGAAAGAAAGGAGGGAGAAATGGAGGAGGGCAGAAAAAAAAAGAAAAGAAAGGCAAATGAGAAACCTAATTAAATTTAATGGTACATTTCCAATAAAAAGATAAAGTCTTTAGCAACATCTGCAGCTTCAATTTCCGAATCATAGGTACTTACTCTGGCAGGAACTTACTTTTTTTTTCTTTTTTTGTTTTATTATTTGCCGTTAATGGAAGGAGTAATAAAATAGATATAAGTATTTGTTAATTTCACACAAACCATTTCAAATTACACAGAATGTCATAGAATTTATACTTAGTTACATGCGCAATCTTTCAATTAAAAACACCACTTTATTACCCTCTATAAACATTTTATGGATCCGTTTAGTTTATGGTTAAATTAAGAGGAAATGAAAGGCAGGGATAAACTACAAAGGATTCCTTCCCTCATCTTCTAAACTGATTTCATTACTGTAATTTAGCGTTACATATATCTGAGCAATCCAAGAGTAGAGATTGGGCAAATCTACACTTTTGTTATTCAGTCAAATGTTGAGAAAGTAGTATTTGGCTTTTGATGAATATTTAATATGCCAGAGAGCTCTCAAGACTCCACTTTAGCAGTGAAATCTGGAGCAGTTTTCAGCAAAACTGAATTGCTGATCTGGCCTCCTGAGCTCCCTCTACCACATTTCTCCCTCTGATACTCCTTGAGTTGTGGAGAGTTAGAAAAATACAACGTCCTATTGCCTAAATACTCTTCTAAGTGTGCTCTGTGAATGAAGTCGACTAGGAAAAGGACTCGGGGAACCAGGCTGTCCCTACTTCACAGAAAAAGCAGGCTCACCCTGGTTTGAGGCCACAGAAGTATGGTGATCTAGCAACAGTTTCTGACTCAGCAACGGTTTCTGACTTCCTGGTAGTTGTTTTAAATCTTGAGAGCTTTTTAAAGATTTACTTTATTGTTTTTGACAGAGACAGAGACACAGAGAAAGAGGGAACCAGAGAGAGGTAGGGGAGGGCCCAGAGCAGTCTCCATGGGGAGGCATGCCCCCTTGAGCCAGGGGCTGAACTGGGGAGTGAGAACTGAACTGGGGGTCTCCCACATGGAATACACACCCCAGTTCAGCACATGGGTCCCTATGAGCTGGGCTGGGATTTGATCCTCAGTCCCAGGGGCTGCAAAATGAGCGCTTAACCCACTGAGCCATTGCAGCTTCCCCAAATCTTGGGGCTTGATAGAAAGCCAATAGTTTTCACCCTGCCTTAGAGAATCAGGCTCTGATTTGAGCTCCCTTGTCTCTTCATGAACACAGGTCCATGTGGAACAAGAACACAGGGCTTTCACAGAGGACTGGTCTTAGGTATTCCTGCAATTAGTGGGACTGGAAAAGCACTGGTTGGGATGGCCTGAGGTGATTAATGTGTGATGATGTTCACGTTGAAACTGGAAATGGGCAGCTTTGGGGTAAAAAAAAATAGGGAAGAATAAGTTCTAGAACTCTGCTAAAAATTCTGAAAATTATTGTTGTGTTATTAAATTGTTTTATTAGGGTAAGTACAAAGAACACAGATTGTTTTTTCCTTCAGGATTGATTTTATTGTTTGAGAGAAGAGGTGTGTGTGTGTGTGTGTGTGCGTGAGAGAGAGAGCGAGAGCGAGAGTGAGAGCGAGAGAGAGAGAGAGAGAGAGAGAGAGAGAAAGAGGGAGGGCTCAGAGCAGTTTCCATAGTTGTACCTCATCTGCTGTGACACGGTTTCATTCCACATAAGTGGATGCGGGGCCATGTGGGGTGGGAACTGAACCAGAGGCCTCCTGCATGGGAAACAAGACCCTTCACCCCCGTGCCATCCCATCAGTTACCAGTTGTGCCACAGTTCAGCATATGGGTTTGCATGGGCCAGGGCCAGGATTTGATCCCCGGAACTTATGGTTGTAAGGCAAGAGATCAACCTACTGAGCTAACCCGGCATTCCCAGATTTTGTGTTTTTGATGTTGATATCCTAATAATTCCAAATTTTAGTCTCATCTTCTGTAATGTTGAGATAATGTTTAACATGAACTTATTGTTAGGCGTAAAATAATAAATGTTTGTGGAAAAATTACATACATTTTATAGAGTAATAAATGGGCCATTATTTAGTATTGGACCCAAATTATATACATATGTATGTATGTATATATGTATATACATATACACATATATATGTATATATGTACATACATATACATACATATGTGTATATATATGTACATATGTATATACATACATACATATATATATACCTATATGATTTATTATATTGTTTGAGAGAAGGAAAGAGAGAGAGAGATATACACAAGAGGGGAGGGCCCAAAGCAGTTTTCATAGCTGTATATCATTGGTGTGATGTGGTTTCATTCCACACAGGTGGACGTGGGGCCCTATAGGGTGGCCTATGGGTTTTGTACCAGCCGGGGCTGGGATTCCATCCCTGCACCTTGCAGGTGCAAGGCAAATGCTCACCTGTTGAGCTATCCTGGTATTCCCCAAATGTTACTTTCATCTTCATTGTTGACTTGGATATTTCGCAGGAGGACTTTTTTTGTTGTTGTTAGAATTATCTAGATAATTGTATTAATTTTCTACTTTCTTTTATAAAATTTAAGTTTAAAACTGTAAATGTGCACCTTGATATTTACTTTAAACAGCAAAATCATATTTTATGTCCTATTAAAAAAGCATGAAAATATTTGTATTAATTATACAAAAGGCCTTGAAGTACTATAAAATAAATGTATAGTCTATACAAATATAATACCACCATGCCATAAATTATAGTTAGCTGAAGCTAATGGACTAGCTAGAGTAAACATTAAACACTTGATTAACAATATGTACAGCTGCTTTAGAATTTAGAAATACTTTTAGGGGATTATTTCAATTTAGACTGTGTCCTTTTTGAAGAAGCTGTACATGAACATTTGATATAAGAATGCTTTTATTCTTAATAATAAATTCATGGAGATGTATGCAAAATCTTTCCATCTATTGTTTTCTTTGAACACACCCACATACATATTGCATCATAATAATTTTTTGGAAGCACTGATAAACATTCTGCTATGAGAGGGTGATTTGAAAGTAGGAATATCTTGAATTGAGTTTTATTTAGTTAGTTTTTTCTTTCTCCAAAGTATCTCTTGCTTTCCTCTGAACTGATGCTAAATGCAAGAGCGCTATTTAAGCTACACATTCAGGCATGGCTTGCAGCAGCGGTTACTGTTCTCTGTTGCTGGTAGCTTATGTTTCCAGGATTCAGTTTGCTAACCTGTTAATAAAAAAAGAGTGCCAAATGTCTGAGGTCTTTTTTAAAGGTAATTTTTTGTAGTGAAAGAGCACTGCATAGAGACCAATAAAGCTGGTTTTATATTCCAATTCCACTCTGTAATGGCTGTTTGATCTTGAAAAAGTTACTTTAATTTGATGAGTTTTAATTTCCTCATGTATAAAATAGGAATAATATCAATCCTCATAGGGTTTTAAAGACTTATCTGAGAGAACATCAACAAAGCTCTTGGCCTAGTGCTTGGCACATAGTAGGTCTGCAGTAAATATTAGGTCTCGTGCTCTTTTACCTAAATTCTGAAATATATGGAGGTTAGTTTCAGAGATGAAATACAAGTGCTAATTGAACCATGTGAGTGAAAGGAGAAATGAAATAAAGGCCTTTGAAAGGCTGGCATAGGCTTACCCTTCTCTTCTTCACTGGGCTGGGTCCAGAGTAGATGTTCAATAAATTGCATAGGTAATTAGGATGAAAAAATTTAGAAATTGTTCTTTGTTCACGTTCTTCCTCTTTTATAATCAATCACTTCCCTTAAACCTGCCTTTGCTCTCACAGCCATTTTTAAATTTAAGTTTATTAATGATACAATGGAGAATGTTTCAGCTACTATTCTGGGGGCGGTGGTAGGCTATTGTTGGCCCTGAAAGCCATATGATTAGGAACTTAGTCTCAGTTTATGTGAGGCCAACACCTGAGATCTACTGTGACGACTTCAATAGATGTGACTACCTAGAATGTTGCATTGACAAAGAAGCTGTGGCTGCAGGAGGACACATGGGGAAAAGTACTACGATTGATTAGTTATGCCTACCATGGGTATAGCAAGAGAAACTGGATGTTTGTGTGCCGTGTATTTCTATTTCATATACATGAAGCAGCTACACCAGAGGAATAAATGGAGGAAGGAAAAAAGTAACAGGTGATTTCTAGACAGGAAGGGAATAATCAAGTTTATAAATGCTTCTCATTTAGTAGATTCACATTTTTAGGTTTCACCTATATCAAAATTTTTTTCATTTCCCTTGAGAAGTTTTCCCTGGTAGGAAGATTTTAGTAGCCATGCCGTAAAGTAGTCTTCAGAGAGTTTTATTTTTATTGCTAGAGGTTTTGCAGTAGAAGCAAAAAGCATTTATAAAATTTTGTTCCTGCCATTGGAGAGTTTGATCATTTTGTCTGTTAAATAACATTTAAGTGTACACTGGCCTTCTTTTTCTCATTTCTCATCTCTTCTATTGGTTACATAGAAACCAGAATATCTAAAACAACTTGCATTTAAATGTTTATTGACCATTCACCACTTTACCAGGAGCTTGTTCAAATGTTAAATTTCATGGATTTTGCAAACAACATCTAAACCCTCAAAGAAATCTTACTAAATCCATATTTTAATAATGGAAAATAGCTGTTTTGAGGAAAAATTTTAAAGGGTACATACGTCCTACAAACATGTTAAAGATCAAGTGATTTTTGAGAGAAGAGACTCAATATTGAACAGATTCTGAAGATCATCTATAACCATAACTGAGGCCCAGGGAATTTAATGATCCTTTGACTTTAGTGAGTTAGGCAAGCACCATGTTAAAATAGAATCCAACCAAGTCTTTTAAGACTCAGTCATAGCATTTTCTACCAAATGTTACTGCCCCTGAAAAGAGCTGTGTCAGAAATGAGATAATAAATATATGTATTAAGGATGCTAAGAGGCTTATTTAAGGGAAAGGATAGGTAGGTTGAAGTGGATAAATGAGGGAGGATGAATCAGTGATAGATATAAAATCAGATTAATTAGAATTAATATCAAATTAGCAGAGCTTCTTAATATAAGGAAGGGAGATTTTAAAAGACACTGAATAACAACTGAAAAACAAACAATAGGCTAAAGAAATTTTGGACTCTGAATTCTAACAAGTATATTTTATTGAATTATTATCTGAAAAGAATGAGAAGTTGGCAGTAAAATAGGCTCAGCCTTGGAACTCAGTAAATATTAGTCAATAATTAACCAATGGGGGGAAATTGCTACAACATTTGCTAGTGGGAGAAGAGAAGAGGCAAGGGATGGCAACAAACCATCATGGTGGGTCCTCTGGGTGTCCTGAGAAGTTCTTATGGAAATTCAGAGAGAAAAGCAAGGCAGGACTTGCTCTTTTGAGGAGAGTAGGATAATTGCTTAGAATGCACGCCAGTATACACATGTGATTCTCAAATCTGGCACTGAGGAGAGATACGTACTCAGGTTCCTACATCACATTCCTTTGTTTCCAGCAAGTTCACAGATATGCATTGCCCTCACCTTTCTGAGACAAGGGAAAAGTAGTTGACATTGTATTATGTTCTTTAAAACCCTGGTCTAATGTGAGAGTGGTAAGAGCAGTAAATACACCCTTTCCTCTATCTGATAATTTTATAAAAATGTGTGGGACACCTATGAAGTGCCAAGTGAAGCATTTCATGACATAGTGATAGGGGCCTTGGTAGAACTTGGAAGATGATGATGATGATGATGATGATTACCATGATAATAACTGTCCATGCATTGAGTCCCTATTGTGTCAAGAACTTGATTACTGTACAAATGTTAATCTTTGAAAGCAATCTATGAGATAGGCATTATTATTACCAATGCTATGTGTATATTATACACACAGGCAATCCCTAGAGCAGTGGTTCAAATGCCAGGTCTATCACTACCAGGCATGAAAATAACTGAACAGTGTCTCAGGTTCTTATGTGCACAATGGGAGTATCAATCCCTCATTGTAAGGTTTTTTGGTGAAGTGCCTTTCACAGCACTTGGCCTGTAAGAAGCTGCACAGCAGATGTTAGATTCTTACTGCTGCCTCCATCTTTTCTCTTCATTTTGGCACCAAGGGAAGTCACTAGGAGCTTTTGCCAAGTTTTCTCACTACAGGGAACCCCTCTGGCTTTCCCCTCCCACCCAGACTTCTAAAAATAGCTGCTGAGAATGGCAATTCCTGAAAGCAGTGTCTAAGTGTGTTGTTCAGGCTCAGAGAAACCCCTGGAAGACCGTCCTCCCTCTTGAACTTAGCAGGAGACCTGGTTGCTCAGGAGACTTTCAGAAGCACAGCTTCAGACAACTGTGACTTCCAGGGATGGCTGGAGTTTGCAGAACTTCCAACCAATACCTGGAGTAGATAACGTAACCTGGTGGATATGAAGGCTAGGTCAACTAAAGAGACGTTGGATTGAAAACCATTTTTTAAGCTCCTAAAATAAGCTTGGGAAAAGTGGAGTTCAGATCATCTTCTTAACCCATCAAATGATGTCAAGAAAGCACACTGGAGGTGAGTGAAGAGGAGATTTTTCTTGTGTTAAGGGAAAATATATTTCCCAGTGGGTAGAGAGCAGAATTAGCATAGATATGTATGCACTGTTGTAAATATGACTATGATCTTTCTTGTATTAATAACAAATGCTAGAATATGTGAACTAAACTACCAATAATAATCTGATAGTAACAATATATTACTGAAACCTAAGCTTATTGGATATACTGATGGTTTACTGGTTACAAAAATGTCAGCTTAGTTTATCACAGATCAATAACTCATTACATGCTACAGAATATACAAAGTACAATATGAATCAACTTGCTGTCACATCTGGGCATTCAAATACCACACCAATATGGACATTTAGTCACATGACTTCATTTTCCCTTCCTTTGGGGATTAAAATACATTTTATATATTGTTAAATAGAGAAATAATAAATATTAGGTTCAGATTTCATTTGAAGATGTTGACAGGTGAAAGGAAGGGATCAAATGAAGATAAGAAGAACTTCATTTAACAAGACCTATAAATCTGTGTGTGTGTGCACATGCGTGTGAAAACAACCCTTCTCGTTCCTAGTTAGAAGTTATCAAGGCTTCCATAATTCAAATTAACAAATCTTTTCCAGCATATTTCATCTGAGACCATTCTTGGCACTTTTCATGAAGATGTCCAAATTGTCTCTAGATTGTTTACCCCATAAGCTATTCAAGGCTGAAATACAGCTTCGCTGAAGGGAACATATTCTAGCATTTGTTATTAATACATGGCTAGGCTAACAGGATTCTTAAAGGCCAACAAGATCAGAAACACATTATCTCCTTTTATTTTCTGCATTTGGGTTTGACATTGGTCTTCGCTGACTGAGTCCACAGAAGTTTGATTTACATTTGGACACAGATGAGGAACTTCATTAAGTGTGCCCACCAAACAAGCAGTGACCCCCTAGTGGCTAGTAAATCTGCTTGTCTGCGTAACTTAGATTTTAAACCCTAAGGATATATGCCAGGCCATTCAGTGAATAAGTAATCTCCATCAACATTAACTTTAATTTTTGCCTAAGGCAATGCCCTACTTAACTGTCTATAATGTTCAGGGTTCTAGATCCTTTCCCTATTACCAGCATACATCACTCCTATCTCAGTAATGGTAACACGGACTCTAATTGGACACAGATGAATTTTAATTACCGACCTTCTCTGCCATGACTTTCTGTCTTTGTCACTTTCACGTAAAAATGATTTTGATTTGAGAGAAGCTGCTGTACTCTTCCTAGGCCCTGCTGCAAAACATAATTTGCAGTTGACTGGGCACAACAGACACTTGCATTGATCTTTTCACAGCTGGGTTGTTTGTATTCATGTGAGCCTAGGAAAATATTGCCCTTTGTATCAGGTGAGTGAATGCCCAGTTCCACTTCAGGCCTGTAAACCTCAGCATGGAATCTGATGGTGACAAACAGGAGGCTTAGGTTACGCCCAAGCAGCCCCTGACTTGGCCGGGGGTACATGAGCAGCACGAGGGAGATAGAAGTTTTCTTTGGCAGTCTGCTTAATTCTGCAGTTAGGAAAGGACAAAAAGGTCTTTAGACCCTGAAATGTCCATGGACCAAGTCTAAGGTAGACCTTGAAATCTTTGATATTAAATACAAAATTTGGGGGAAGCTGGAATGAATCAGTGGGTTAAGCACTGGCTTTGCAGCCCTGGGGACTGAGGATCAAATCCTGGCCCCTGCCAGTGCAGACCCATATAATGACTGGGGTGTGCTTCCCATGTGATAGGCCCCCAGTTTGGTTCTTGCTCCCTGGGTCGGCCCCTGGCTTGAGGGGGTGTGCGTCCCATGCAGGAGGCCCCCAGACCGGTTCCTGCTCTGCACAGCCTCTGCCCACCTGTGTGGAACAAAACCATGTCAGAAACTAATGATATACAGCTATGTAGACTGCTCTGGGCCCTCCCCCTGCTCTCTGTCTCTGTCTGTCAAAAGCAATAAAAAATATATTTTTTGTGCACATACACATTTCTTTCAGATTATATGAGCTGCCGTCACATAAAAGATCAATGTACTAGACCAGGGGTGGGCAAACTGTGGCCCACGGGCCGCATGCAGCCCGCTACAGGCTTTTTTGGGGCCCACCAAGACATCAGATTTTTATGATACAGTTTATATCTTTTCTGAAATGCAAAGTTAACTAATAAATGCAATCATTTTAAAAGGTGTGGCCCTCCGCTAACCTTCATTTTTACAAAGTGGCCCCCAAGCCAAAACAATTGCCCACTCCTGTACTAGACCAATGTTTTCCAAATGTGAGCGTGTTTCAGCATCATCTGGAGGGCCTGTCCAAACACTGATTCTTAAACCCATCCCAAGAGTTTCTGGTTCAGTAGGGCTGAGGCCTGAGAATTTGTATTTCTAACAACTTCCCAGGTGATGCTGATGCAGCTGTTCTGGGGACCCACTTAGGACTATTGAACTAAACTTATCCAAGTTTCTAACCCTATCTGCACACTGGAATCCTTTGGAGAATTTTTTTATTTTTTATTGTTAAATTTGTTGGGGTGACATTGATTGATATCAATTACATTGTTTCCAGGTGTATAATTCTACATTACATATGCATCGTATTATGTGCTCACCACCCAGAATCTGCTCACATTCCATCACCATATATAAGTCAGACTGAAAGAATCAAGAAACATATGACCCTCAGGTAACCACTAAACTACTGACTGTGTCCATGAGTTTGTTTCTCTGTGTTTTAATATTCTACCTATAAGTGAGGTCATATGTTTCTTGATTCTTTCAGTCTGACTTATTTCACTTAATAAGATGTTTTCAACGTCTGTCCATGTTGTCACAAATTGCTGTATTTCATCGTTTCTTATTGCTGAGTAGTATTCCATTGTATAAATGTACTTCTTTGGGGAATTTTTAAAAAACACCAGAGGAAAGAATCTGTTCTAGGTCTCTCTCCTTGGCCTGTAAGCGGCAGTCATTCCCCTGTGTCTATTCACATGGTCTTTCTTCTGTGTGCATCTCCATATCCAAATTTCCCTTTTTTATAAGGACACTAGTCATATTGGATTAAGGCCCACTGTAATGATTTCTTTTTAACTTGATTACCTCCATGAAGATCCTATCTCCATTTAAGTCACATTCCGAGGTCCTGGGGTACTACTTTAACATATGAATTTTGGGGGAACTCAATTCAAGCTATAATACTAATACTGTCCTTTCCAAAACTGTAAATATGTGGGGGTAATGGAGGGATACTCCTCCTTTTTGCAGATCTCCTATTCAAACCAAAGGTTTTTATAATTGCAGAAAATCAATCGTTTGTAAATACTATCTTCTCAGCCTCTGATTGCAGATTCCAAGCTTTTCATATGATGCTTTTGAGGCGGATCAGCAAGATACCAGCCTGGGTTCCCAGGGTCAATGCTATATAACTAGAAAATATATGGTCATTGGTTAGCATTGGGATAAACCCGTCCAGTTAACACCATGCAAACAGACCCTAAGAAAATATAAATACCCTTTGCAGTTTAGTGACCAAGAATTATCCAACATGTTTAAGTGATTCTGCTTTGCTCTGAGCATTGCCGAATTAAGTTTAATGTGCTTTTAATGCAATGTGACAATATTTAAGGTGCTAGACAACCGCCTTTACACAGTTCAACGCTGTGCTGAAGGGATGCTATGTTTGCAGCATTCTTAGGGATGTTTTTAAAGCAGAGAAAGTTGTGTAATCAGCAAGTGGAACTTGACAAGGTCATTATCAAGGTGGTAGAACAGTAGTTGGCGTGGAAGAGTGGGAAAGCAAAGACAGTGAGTGGGTGCACTTTTAATATTCTAATATGTTCACAGTGGAGGGAGGAGAACTTTCTGGAATAAATAACATTTTCAAATATAAGCAAAATTAAAGTAAGGGCTGGGGTGGGCCAGGGTGAGTAATACATGTCTACCACCACCAGTGACTTAGTAAAATGCCTAAAACTGAGCAGAACTCTAGCTGGTCATTAACTAAAAGGAGAAAAAGTATGTAAGTCAGCTTTCTGAAGAGTTCTGGCTGTTAAATGTAAGTAGCTCTAAAATTCTTCACTGTGATCTAACCACTTTGGCCATCTTCCATTTCCTCAAACATCTCAAGCTTTTAGGGTCTTTGCTTTTGCTGTTTGTTCTGCTACAAATGCTTTTCCTTTGGCTCTTTGCGTAGAGCAATCCTTGGCATCCTTTGGCTTTCATTGTAAATGTCACCTCTTGAGTGAAGTTTTCTTTAGCCATTCTACCTACATATGCTCTCGCTCCCATTTTTCTTTTATTAATTTCACATTTTATAGGTTGCTAGTTATGTATTGGTTTTTCTTTCACTTAAGAGTTCCATAATGGAAGGGATTATATAACAGCACCTGACTTCTGGTAGGCAGGCATTCAATATAGACATTTTGAATAAATGAATGAATGAATGAACCAGGTGAATACATTTTTCACACATATGGACATTTGACCAAGTTTCCACTGGAACAGAAACATCTACTCAATCTCCTATCATATATGGTTAATAGTTTTCATTAAGTACCTATTATGGGCCAGGTCCTACATGGAAACATTATAGTCTCAAATATTCAAATCAATCCTGAAAGATAACCTCTTTACCATTATTTTATAGAAGAGAAGATTAAAGACCTCTCCAATACCACAAACCTATGATTCAAACCAAGGATGATGTGACTCATATTCTCATGTAAGTGTGAGAATAACAATGATCCCTTGTCACTATAGTCTCTTGCAACTATAGACTAAAGCAGCCAGTGACAGTGGCAAAGATAGAAGTGTTCATACTGCCTACCGCCTGAGTAAATGTAGATGCAGATAGAAAGAGCATATTTCAGCTTCTCTATCTTTCTTTCATTTGAAGCACCCCAAGGTGCACAGTGACAACTACGAGGAGCAATGTAGGCTTTTGGGTGTCATCTTGGAACCGTAACTTTCAAAAATAATACTTCCAAAGGGAAAAATAGTAACTTTTACAGTGGCAAAGCCTGAGAGACATTACTTTAACCAGTTGTTCGAAGTTAACATCACCAGTAATAAGACATGCTGATATCAAGTGCCTTCTGCTATGATGCTCTCAGATGAGTTCAATATTACTTCTTTGGTAATTTTGGAAAAAAATGCATAGCCTCGTTTTAATCACAAGATAACACAGATAACTCCAAATTGAAGTACTTTCTGAAACTAGTCAGAACTCTGAAAAAATGTCACAGGCTCATGGGAAACAGTCCTAGTTTAGAAGACACTAAGAGGACATGACAACTAAAGGCAAGGTGGGTTCAGGATTGCACCCTGAACCAGAAGGACTGCAGTGAGATGACTGATGAAATTCAAATTAGGTGTACAGATGAGTTAATACTGTTGTATCAATGTTGATGATTGTTCAATGGTTATGCAAAAAGTTAACAGGAGGTTGTGAAGTTGGGCAAAAGGTATTACTGGGAATGGTGTTTGATTGCCCTTAGTTCTTGTCTTCTTGAAGGAAATTATCCACTCAAGAGATAGAATCTACTAAGCAACAGACAGCAAAGTTCATTAGCAAAGCACGTATACTCTGAATGTGGAGTGTGCTGACCGGAGGGTGGGTAACAGCCTAATTTCTCTGGGACCCTGGCCTTTTATCCTATAGACTAGGTGGTCCTCCTCCCCCTTTCCCTGTTTTTTGTTTTCTCCTTGTTTTGCATGTCTCCCTCATCTTGGTGTGTTTACCTTTGTCCAAAACTTTGTTCTAGCTCTTTGATTCAGTAGGTTTACAATAGGACATTGGTGATGTCACTGGGTTACCTGTGTGTGTATGTGTGTGTTGTTCCTCTTTCTTGTGCTCATGTCTCCCTTTCTACCTACTCTATCAACAGAACTCTACTTTTGTATATTTTTCTAACTTACTAAAGTTTAAAATTATTACAAAATGAAATGTTAAAAAATAGCATAATTTCTACAAAAAAAAAAAGATGTTCCAATTTCTAAAAACGAACACTAAAACAAACAAAAAAAAACTACCAAAGAGAGTTTAGAACAAAGTTTGCTTATAAGTTGGGAACCCTAGATTTGGTGCCACTGGGAACTGCTATGGAGTGCCAAAAGTTGTTTAGTGGATCCTAAAGGCACAGTATGATAATGCATTGCTATCATCGTGTTTTCCAGAAAAGGAATCAAGAAAAAAAAGATTTGTGGAGTCTCCAAGATTACGACCACCCCTGCAATTTCTTTTCTTTTTTCTTGACTTAGAATTTCTTGATAGAACAAGGAATTCCTTGAGGAGAATGTGAATAAAATCTGAAATGTAGAAAGGAAGTGGATACTAATTATCTATATAACAACTATAGTGTTTCCTAAGATTTGTGGATCTTCTTTTCTCCGCCTACCATGAAAGATTAATTCAAATGCTACCCCCTTCCCTCTCTTTACTGTACACACCATACCTGCAATGGACCAGGAAAAGTTTCTCAATCATTTAATTATGAGCCAGCCTCTGGGAGCCATGACTTCTCCAAGCCGTAAGAAAGAATCACTTAGGTTTGGAGGCTTTTGAGCTTTGCAGTAGATGCAAGTTGTTTCCTATTGTAGCTGGTCTCTAACTTCATGAATGGGCAAAGAGCCAAGCCTGCAGATGGGCAGCACAGGGTGCAATCGATGGAGGGAGCCACTGCCTCGGTCTATGGGATAGCAACATTCCACTTCATGGAGGCATGGAGACACGCAGCTGTGGAGGAGCTTTCTAACAGCAGAACCAGCCGGCCCAGGTGGTGTAGTTTAGGAAAAGACTTTGCTCTAAATCCCTGCTTTCACTGCCCCCCAGGAAATCTCCCGCTGCCCAGGAAACCCCTGAGGAGCTATGAATAGGAGAGATGATGATGGGCAAATTCATGCATACAGAAAAGCTGTGGGCCCCAGCATGCTCATTTCATCAGACTACTGTGGGAGCTGATGCTCTGAGGAGGGGCAAGCCAAGCCGAAGGGGCAGGAAGAGTCAGGCCCTTGCTCTGAAATAGACAGTCCAGCTCATTTCCCAAGTAAGTTGGCAGTGTGGCTACAGCGAGTGTCAGGGCCAGAGAAAATCAGGCTTCTTAGATTGCCCATCCCCCCCCTGTGTTAGCGCTCTTAGATCCACTGGGACTTTTCACTGAAGGCTCTGAAGGGTGGAAAGGCACTTCATGTATCCCAGGGCCAGCTCTGACGCTGACACTGAGGAAAGACCCTGAGGAAATCAATCTAACAGACTGCTTATTTTCCAATGTTCTTTCCCACCACCTCACTGAATGAGAAGTGAACTTTACAAGGCCCATGTCCCTACTCTTGGATATAACCAATTGCTTAAACGTGATAAAATTCTCTGGGAATTGCCTCTGATTGGTATAATTTTTTATATGCTCATTCATGGAGGAACCCGAACAATTTTTACTGAGGAATTCAGCTACATGCTGTCTATAGCAACTTTTAGGATTTCAGCCCCTTCCGAACAGGTCACCGAAACCTAGAGATGTTCCAACTATTCATATAAAAACGAAATTCAAAGGAATCACTAAAACTAGAAGGTTACACTTTAAAATCTGCATAGAATTGTTGAGCATGGTGAGTGTGAACAAATGTCACTGATAGGCATTTCGATGTAAAATCTACGCTAGTATCTGCCACCAGCCTCTGGACCCTCTTTTTCCTGGGTGGGTCTTTGAGCAGCATTAAATCCATTACAGTAGTTATGATTTAAAATGGCTTATCTGTGACTCAAAATTGTTTTACATTGTCTTTGCCAGCTTGCTCAATGTGCCAAGACTCATTCCCTGTGCCTCCCAGTCCTCTTTTTCTGAAAGTCCTTTTGTCTAACCTAAATCAGCGTGTGATAAATTTGCATAATTAAATTGTATTGGTTAGATGTGGGTAGAAAGTCGAGCCAGGAATATGAGCTAAAGATTATGAACCTTTACAGATTTAAGGAACTTAAAAGACATTTTGTCAGTCCCTTATCTTTCAGTGAGGAAACTGAAGCACAATCTGGTCAGATTGCCAGTTTACACTCCTAAATGCTTCACTGAAAATGGGAAAACAGGAATATCGGGATAGCTCAGTGGTTGAGCGCTTGCCTTGCAATCACAAGGTCCAAGGTTTGATTCCAGCCCCAGCGTGTGCAAACCCATATGCTGAGCTGCGGCACAACCAGTAACTGCTGGGATGGCTCAGTGGCGAAGGTTCTTGCCTCCCGTGCTGGAGGCCCTCATTCAGTTCCCACCCTGTGTGGCCCCACATCCACCTGTGTGGAATAAAACCATGTCACAACTGGTGATGTACAACTATGGAGACTGCCCTGGGCTCTCTCTCTCTCTCTCTCTCTCTCTCTCTCTCTCTCTCCTCTCAAAAAATAAAATAAACCTTAAAACAAACGAACTAGAAAGCAGTCCTATTCCAGGTAGCCCACTTAAGTTGTATTGCTTCATACATGTCCTGCTCTCATCTCCAGTCTGTGTGAATCATAGAATCTCAAGGCTGGAAATGCATTAAGGGTTTGTTAATCCATCATCCATTGGTCTGATCTTGTCATTTTCTCTACACAACTTTATCAGCTTAGGCTTAAACACCCCTGTGACAAGGAGTATACTACCTCGATGATTTTAATAAATAATTTGGAATAAGTGAACACATAATAATTTTAGTCCAGCTTCTAGCTGATTGCCATTTTACTATCTGAAGTAGAATCACCGTTTATTTAGACTGAACATTCATAACTGCTTCAGTAATTCTTAGGTTTGTCTTGGTTTTCATCACCTGGACCTGCTCTTCTGAATCTACTTCTAGTGTGGTACCTCATGTGATGCTTAGCATGGTGTGACCAGCTCCAAGGACAACAGGAATCTCTGCTGCCTTATTTAGAGCCAAATATTATATTAATGCATACTATTAATATCATCACTTTACCTTTGGG
>PVKE010014932.1:0-34187 GCA_004027555.1 Craseonycteris thonglongyai
CACTCTCTTTGCAGCCCTGGGGACCGAGGATTGAATTCTGGCCCCGGCCCGTGCCAACCCATATGCTGAACTGGGGAGTGCCCCAGTTCAGTTCTCACCGGGGTTAGACCCCGGCCCAGTTCCTGCCCTGTGTAGCTCCATGCCCACCTGTGGAATGAAACTATGTGGAAAAACCAATGATGTGCAACTATGGAGACTGCTCTGGGCCCTCTCCCTTCTCTCTGTCTCTGTCTCTGTCTCTGTCTCTGTCTCTCTCTCTCTCTCTGTCAAAAACAATAAAAATAAACCTTAAAAAAAAAACTTATCAAAATTATGAGAAATAAATGCCTCTTAATTAAGTTACCTGCTCTATGGTATTTTTATTATTGCAACCTGAACAATAATAAAAATGAGACAGTTCCAAGGGCATACCATCAGAGGAGGCTCAGAGGACTACTCTGTCCCTGGCTACCCTATACTATGTGAGTGTTACTGGTCTTGTCACTTTTCTGATCCTGAAAGTCTCCAGCTATTTCAGAAAGGTCGTACCATCTGCTGTGTAGCTCTGAGGTGTTTTGAGGTGGGGCCCCAACTGAAGCACTACGTGGCCATTGACACAGAGCCTGGTGCTTCCTATTGCTCTCTCCCATGGCTTACCCTGCCGGCCCTGCCCAGAGCCTGCCTTTAGTGTGCTGCTGCTAAGAAGCAGCCATTACCTCTGATGCACACAGACCTGTGCCTTTCCCAACAAGCCCTGCTCCCATCCTTTGCACTGAAGCCAGCAGAGAGATCTAAGAAAACTGAAGCACAGGTGTGACAGCTTCTGACTACAGTGGAATCTCGGAGGCAGAGAATACCATCACTCACCATATATTCCTAAAGAGAAGGTGTACAGAGACCAGGAGGTGTACAGAGACCTGAGTCAAAGAGAAGCCCATCTTCTAGGAAGTCTCCTATGGTGAGAAAACCAAATAACCAAGAAAAAAATATAAGACACTGCAACAACACCAGCTAGGAAAAAAAAAAAAAGATTTCTTCATATCTACCAGGGAAAAGTCCTCATGTCCAGGAATAGAAATGCTGCAATATTAACGAGTATCCTAGTGAACAAAGATGCTCAGAAAGAAAATTAAAAATTTCTAGAAAAGGAATTTGAAGATATGGAAACATATGAGCTAAATGACAGAGAACACTCAAAGAGATCAAAGAAAAATGGTGCAGTACACAGAGGGAGCTAAGAAATCTCAGAAAGGAAATTAAAACTATAAAATGAAGCAGGGGAAGTCCGATGACTTAGCAGGTTGAGAGCTCACTTTGCAGTCCCAGGGACTGAGGATCCAGTCCTGGCCCTGTCTTGTGCAGACCCATATGTTGAACTGAGATGTACTTCCCATGCAGGAGGCCCCCAGTTTAGTTCTTGCCCACCATTTTGGCCTCTGGCTCAAGGCAGCATGCCTCCCATGCTGGAGGCCCCCATCCAAGTTCCCACCTGGAATGGCCCCCAGCAACTTTTGTGAAACAAAACCATGTCAAAAAATTGATGATGTACAAATATGGAGACTGTTCTGGGCCTCCCCCCTTCTCTCTGTCTCTGTTTCTGTAAAAAAAAAACCAACAGTAAATAATTAAAAAAGAAGCAAATAGAAATTTTTGAGATAATCAACACAATAAAAAAAAGAAAGAAAAGAAAATAGCTAATATAGGAAGCAGAGCTGACCAGATGGAGTAAAGAATTAGTGAAATCAAAGATAGAAGTATTGAAATGTCACAGAAGAAAAAAGAGAGAGACCTAAGAACTAAAAGAAATGAAAGATATCTACAAGAACTATCTGAGTCCATTAGAAAGAATAACATAATATTAACAGGCATTCCGATAAGGAGCAGAGGATGAGATGGGCACAAAGAATATTTGCTCAGACAAATAATAAGTGAGAAATTTCCAAATTTATAGAATTAGAATCTCAAATTCAAGAAGAAAACAGGACTCCTAGCTACTTGAATCCTAGCAGACCCTCTCCAAGGTACATAGTGAAGCTATCAAAGGTCAAAGACAAAGTAAGAATCCTCAAGGCAGCCGGAAAAAAAAAAAATACCATCACCTATAAAGAAAAGCCCATCAGACTATCATCAGATTTCTCAACAGAAACTACAAGCCAGGAGGGAGTGGAATCCAGTATTCAAAATATTGAAGAAAATAAATTACCAGTCAAGAGTCATCTGTCTACCCAGCAAAAGTATCCTTTAGAAATGAAAAAGGTATAAAGATCTTTTAAGACATACAGAAACTAAAGGGATTCTCCAGCACAAGGTCAGCATTTCAAGAAATGCTGAAGGAGACAATTGGACCTGAAACAAAAAGTAAAAGTAAATAGGGACAGCAAAAACATAAAAGGGGAGAAAGTAAAGGTTTAAACTTCCAAAGAGAATGAAGGTCATAAACATCCTTAAGAAAAGGAACTACCACATATATGTAACTTTCTTTTACAAAAAATTCATAGTAACCACCCCAAAAATAAATAAATAAAACAAAACAAACAAAACAAACAAAAGCTTAGAATTGGGAAACATAACAATAAAAAAGTAAAGAGAGAAAGAGAGAATAAAATGTCACAGACACCATCACACTAAAATAACCGATGAGAATAAAAAAAGCAAAGAAGCAATAGAAAGAAAAAAACAAAACAAAAAAAACAAAAAA
The DNA here is from genome assembly GCA_004027555.1 of Craseonycteris thonglongyai. Lineage (NCBI taxonomy): Eukaryota > Metazoa > Chordata > Mammalia > Chiroptera > Craseonycteridae > Craseonycteris > Craseonycteris thonglongyai. The sequence goes on from PVKE010014932.1 coordinate 2,678, forward strand.
AGAGCTACCAGAAAACAAAGATAAAATGACTATAGGAAATCCTCAAATATCAATCATCACCCTACAGATAAATGGGCTGAACTCACCAATAAAAAGACACAGAGTAGCACACTGGATTAAAGAACAAAAACCAACCTTATGCTGCCTCCAAGGGACACACCTCAGCTACAAGGACAAACACAAACTCAAAGTGAAAGGGTAGAAAAAAAATTCCAACCAAATGGTATCCAGAGAAAAGCAGGTGTAGCCACACTTACATCTAACTAAACAGAGTTGAGGATTAAAAAGATAATAAGAGGGAAGCTGGGATGGCTCAGCGGGTTAAGTGCTCGCTTTGTAGCCCTGGAGCCCAAGGATTGAATCCTGGCTCTGGCCCATGTGGACCCATATGCTGAACTGGGGTGTGCCCCCAGTTCAGTTCTTGCTGGGGCCTATGCAGGAGGCTCCTGGCCCAGGTCCTGCCCTGCACAGCCCGGTGCCCCACCTGTGCAGTGAAACTATATGGAAAACTAATGCTGTCAACTATGGAGACTGCTCTGGGCCCTCCCCCTTCTCTCTGTCTCTCACTGTCTCTCTCTGTCAAAAAACAATAAAAATTAAAATCTAAAATAAAAAGATAATAAGAGACAAAGATGGACATTTTATAATGATAAAAGGGACAGTACAACAAGAAATGACACTTATTAATACATATGCCCCCAACAAAGGAGCACCAAAATTTATAAAGTAACTACTAACAGATCTAAAAGAGAAACTGACAAAAGCACAATTATAGTAGGGCACTTAAACACCCCCTTGACAGCCATAAAGAGATCATCCAAACAGAAAATAAATAAGAAAATATCAGTTTAAAATGATACATTATAGCAATTAGACATAGTTGACATTTATAGGATACTTCATCCTACAACACATGACTATGCATTCTTTTCTGGTATGCATGGAACATTCTCAAGCACATACCACATGCTGGGATACCAAGTTAGCCTCAGCAAATTTAAGAAGATTGAAATCATACCAAGTGTATTCTCCAATCACAAAGCTTTGAAATTGGAGATCAACTACAAAAAGAAAGTAAGTAAAATCATATATATATGGAGATTAAAAACATGTTATTAAAAAATGACTCGATCAAAAAAGAAATGACATTAAAAATACATAGAAACCACTGACAATAAAAACACAACATATCATATTTTTTGTCTTGTTGATTATAGCCATTCTAACATGTGTGAGGAGATATCTCATTGTGGTTTTAATTTGCATTTCCCTAATTGCTAGTGATGTTGAGCATTTTTTCATGTATCTGTTGGCTGTTTGTATGTCTTCAAGGGAGAAGTGTCTGTTTAGGTCTTCAGCCTATTTTTTAATTGGATTGTTTGTTTTTTTGTTGTTGAGTTGGATGAGTTCTTTATATGTTTTAGATATTAGTCCCTTATCAGAGGCATTATTTGCAAATATTTTCTCCCATTCGGTTGGTTTGCTTTTTACTTTGTTGACGGTGTCCTTTGCTGTGTAGAAGCTTTTTAGTTTGATATAGTCCCATTCATTTATTTTTGCTTTTACTTCCGTTGCCTTTAGGGTCAAGTTTATAAAGTGCTTTCTGAGCCCAAGGTCTATAAGTTTAGTGCCAATGCCTTCTTCTATTCACTTTATAGTTTCAGATCTTATGTGGAGGTCCTTAATTCACTTTGAGTTAATTTTGGTATATGGTGACAGTTCACAGTCCAGATTCATTCTTTTGCATTTTCCCCGCACCATTTACTGAAGACGATTTTTTCCCCCCATTTTATATTTTTTGCTCCTTTGTCAAAGACTATCTGTCCATATATTTGTGGGTTTATTTCTGGGTTTTTGATTCTGTTCCATTGGTCTGTGTGTCTGTTTCTATGCCAAGGCCAAGATGTTTTGATTATTGACGCTTTGTAGTATAAACTGAACTCAGGAAGCCTGATACCTCCAGCCTTATTTTTTTTTCAAAGAATTGCTTCGGCAATTTGGGGCCTTTTGTGGTTCCATATGAATCTGATATTTTTTTTTAATCTATTTTTTGAAAGAATGTCTGTGAGATTTTGATGGGAATTGCATTAAATATGTATATTGCTTTGGGTAATATATCCATTTAAACTACGGATATGTTCTTCCAGTCCATGAACATGGAATACCCTTCTATTTCTTTGTATCTTCTTCAATTTCTTTTAAGAGTGTCTTATAGTTTTCCGTGTATAAGTCCTTCACATTCTTTGTTAAGTTTATTTCTAAGTATTTTATTTGTTTTGATTGTAAACGGTATCATTTTTCTCATTTCATTTTCTGAAGTTTGTTGCGTATAAAAATAATGTGGATTTTTGTGCATTGATTTTGTATCCTGCAACTTTACTGTATTCATTTATTATTTCTAACAGTTTCCTGGCAGAGTCTTTAGAATTTTCTATATAAAGGATCCTGTCAAATGCAAAAAGTGACCGTTTAATTTCTTCGATTCCAATTTAGATGTTTTTTATTTCCCTTTCCTGCCTAATGGCTCTGGCTAGAATTTCCAGCACTATGTAGAATAGCAGTGGTGTCTATCCTTATAAACACTCCATGCGCACCAGAAAAGAATGTATAGTCCTGTGTTGTAGGATGAAGTGTCCTGTAAATGTCAATTATGTCCAGTTGCTGTAATGTATCATTTAAAGCTGGTATTTCTTTGTTTATTTTCTGTTTGGATGATCTGTCCATGGCTGTCAATGGGGTGTTTAAGTCCCCTACTATAATTGTGTTTTTGCCAGTTTCTTCTTTTAGATCCGTTAGTATTTGCTTTGTAAATTTTGGTGCTTCTTGGTTGGGGGCATATATATGAATAAATGTAATACCTTCTTGTTATATTGTCCCCTTTATTATTATGAAATGTCCACCTTTGTCTCATTATCTTTTTGATCCTGAAGTCTGCTTTGTCAGATATAAGTATGGCTACACCTGCTTTTCTCTGGGTGCCATTTGCTTGGAGTATTTTTTTTTCACCCTTTCACCTTGAGTCTGTGTTTGTCCTTGTGGCTGAGGTATGTCTCTTGTAGAGAGCATAAGGTTGGTTTTTGTTCTTTAATCCAGTTTGCTACTTTGTGTCTTTTTATTGATGAGTTCAGTTCATTTACATTTAGGGTGATGATTGATATATGAGGATTTTTTACAGCCATTTTATCTTTTGTTTTCTGCTAGCTTTTTTTCTTTATTGCTTCTTTGCTTTTTTCTTCCCATTGATTATTTTAGTTTGATGGTGTTTGTGACTGGTTTTTTTTTTTCTTTTTCTTATTTTATTGTTATGTGTCCCAGTTCTACGTTTTTTTTTCAGTGGTTACCATGAATTGTGTATAAAAGGAAAGTTTCATATATGCAGTTGTTCCTTAGGGATGTTTCTTATCTCCATTCTCTTTGGAAACTTAAGTCTTTACTTCCTCTCCTTTTTATGTTTTTGTTGTTCCAGTTTATCCCTATTTACTTTTACTTTTTGTTTCAGGTCCAATCATCTCCTTCAGTATTTCTATTAATGCTGGCCTTGTGCTAGAGAATTCCTTCAGTTTTTGTATGTCTGAAAAGCTCTTTATTCCTCCTTCATATTTAAAGGACAACTTTGCTGGGTATAGGATTCTTGGCTGGTAATTTTTCTCTTTTAATATTTTGAATTCTTTGTTCTGTTCCCTTCTGGCTTGTAGAATTTCTGTTGAGAAATTTGATAATAGTCTAATGGTCTTTCCTTTATAGGTTATGGTGTTCTTTTCTCTGGCTGGCTTGAGGATACTTTCTCTGTCTTTGACCTCTGACATCTTCAGAATAATGTGCCTTGGAGAGGGTCTGTTAGGATTCAAGTAACTAGGGGGACTGTCTTCTTCTTGGATTAAGGTTCCAGTTCTTGCCATAGATTTGGGAAGTTCTCCTCTACTACTTGTCTGAGTAAATTCTCTGTGCCCATCTTGTCCTCTGCTCCCTCTGGAATACCTATTATCCTTATATTATTTTTTCTAATGCAGTCAGATAGTTCTTGTAGATACCTTTTATTTCTTTTATCTTTTAGGTGTCTCTATTCTTCCTTCCGTGACATTTCCAAATTTTTGTCTTCAGTTTCACTAGTTCTTTTCTCCATCTGGTCAGCTCTGCTTCCTATGCTAGCTATTTCATGATTTTTATTGTTTTTATCTCCAGAATTTCTATATGCAACTTTTTCATAGATTCAATTTATTTTCTGAGCTCACTTAGCTCCTTCTGTGTACTCTGCCAGCTTTCTTTGATCTCATTGAATATTTTCATAATTGCTGCCTTGAATCCTGTCATGTATCTTATATAATTCCATGTCTTTAAGTTCCTTTTCTAGAGGTTTTTCTTTTTATTTCTGAGCTCCTTTGTTCAAAGGGTATTCATCGCTGTTGCAGCGTTTTGTTTCCTGGACATGAGGACCTTTCCCCTAGTAGATGTGAAGGTATCTTTCTTTTACTTCCTAGCTGGTATTAGTGTCTTATAATATTTTATCTTATTTATTTTGTTTTCTCACAGTGGCAGACTTCCTATGAGGTAAGCTTCTCTTTGACTCAGTTGCCCTGGTCTTTGTATGCCTCCTCTTTGGGAAGGTATGGTGGGCGATGGTATTCTATGCCTCGGAGATCCCACTGCTGTCAGAAGCTGCCAAACCTAGATCCCTCTGCTGGCTTCAGCGGTACAAGTGGGGGTGGGGCTTGTTGGGAAAGGCTCAGGTCTGTTTGCATCACAGGGTAATGGCAGCTTCCCTCGGCTGGCTTCAGCGGGAAGAGTGGGGGCGGGGTTTGTTGGGAAAGGCCCAGATCTGATTGCATCACAGCGTAAAGGCAGCTTCCCGGCAGCAGTTCACTGATGGCCCGCAGTGGGAAAGGCCTGAGGGGCAAGCCCTGGGAGACAGCAAGGGGAAGCAGCCAGGATCTGTGTCCAAGGCAGAGCAGTTTTCCGGTTGGGGCCTCACCTCACTGAGGGCCACTCTGAGCCTCAGCCGCCAACACACTCCCAGTGTCGGCACTCCAGCTTCGCCTCCGGCTAGAATTTCTGGCCTCATGCTCTGCAGGTCCGCATCAGCTCCAGCTGTCCAACTCAAGCACCAGCAGCTGGATCTTTACCCTGGACACCGGCACTGATCTCTGGCCACTGCTGATGCCTTGCTTCGGCCTCCTGCCCCGCCCTCTGGCCACTCTCACCATGCCCCAGCTGCTCCCCTCGCACTCCCACGGGGGCCTCTCACCACCGTCAGCCACACCCGCTTTTTTCATCCACCCGAGCTCTGGCTGCCTCACCTCCGCCTCTGTCCTTTCCAGTCCTCCAATCCGCCCAGAGTTGTCTTGCTCCTGGACCCGCGCCCCCGTGCTCTCACCTCAGTCAATCTCTCCTCTGCTGGACTCACGTAAGCCTCTGGGTCAGTCACTGGGTGGGTCTCCAGGTGGAGCTCCGTGGTGGGTCTCCACACGGCTCCCTTTCTGTCTCTCTCACGCGCCCCGGTTTCTACAGCTTTAGGAATTTTCTTGGGTTCCTCACCTGAGCCTTTGCACTACTTAGGGACTCTGGTTGGATTTTAGTTGTTTAAATTATTGTCTTTCCAGGAGAGGTTTCAAGAGCTCCTCTCACACTGCCATCTTGATGATGTCTCCATTTTTGTTTTGTTTTGTTAATAGTTATTTCAACAGGTGTAATCTTGTGATTTTGATTTGTATTTCCTTATTGATTAATGATGTTGAACAACTTTTCATGTTCCTGTTGGAAAATCTGTATGTTTCTTTTGAAAAAATGTATATTCAAATACTGTCCATTTTTGAAAATATATTATTATATTGTTTTGAGAGAAAGTTGTGAGGGAGAGATAGAGAGAGAGAGAGAAAGAGAGAGAGAGAGAGAGAGAGAGAGAGAGAGAGAAGGGGAGAATGCCTAGAACATTCTGCATAGTTGTTCATCAATAGTTTTGACAAGTTTCATTTCACATAGGTGGATGTGGGGCCATGTGGGGCAGTACTGAACTGGGATTCTCCCTTATGGGAGGCAAAAATCTCCATTGCCATGGCATTCTGGTGGTTATTAGTTGTATCACAGTTCAGCTATGAGTGTGCAGAAGCCCATGCCAGAAATCAAACCTAGACTTCATGATTGTGAGACAAGCACGCAATCACTGAGCTCTCCTGGCCTCATCTTCTCTGTCCATTTTTAAATTAATTTTGTTTTGTTTTGTTATTGTGCTGTATATTTATATTTTTGCTATTACCCCTTTATCAAGTATATAACTTGCAAATATTTTTTCTCATTGTGTATGTTGCCTTTTAATTTTCTTGATGATTTCCTTTGCTGTGCAAAAGCTTTTTAGTTTAACATATAGCATTCCCCCTTTATTTGTGAATAATACTGTCCAAGACCCTTGGTAAATGCCTGAAATTATGGGTAGTAAGGAAGCCTATATATAGATCTTTTTTCCCTATACATGCATACATTTTTCCTTAAATAAAACACATTTTGTCTTTTTTGGCATATTCAAATTTGTAGCATTATTATTCTTTTGCTTTGGGGCCATTACTAGGTAGAATAAGGGTCACCTGAACACAAGCATTGTGGTATCACAACAGTCTGTTAACTGAAATAGCAACAAACTGACTAAAGGGTGGGTAGTGTATACAGCATGTATAAGTTGGACTAAGTAACGATTCATGCCTTGAGCCGGATGAAGCAGGACAGTGTATGATTTCATCATGCTACTCAGAATCGCGTGCAATTTAATAGCTATGAATTATTTATTGCTAAAATGTTTTATTTAATATATTGGGACTGCAGTTGATTGCAGTAACAGAAACCACAAAAAAGCAAAACTGGATTGGAGGGGGTGATTACATTGCTTTGAGTAGTATGGACATTTTAACAATATTAATTTTTTCAATCATTGATTACAGAATATCTTTTCTCTTATTTGTATCATCCTCAATTTATTTCATCAATGTCATATATTTTTCCTTGGCTAAATTTATACTTAGTATTGTGGGGTTTTTTTGATGCAATTGTAAATGAGATTTAAAAAAAAAGTTTTCTTTCTGTTAGTTTATTATTAGTGTATAGAAAAGCAACAGATTTTTATATTTTGATTTTTTTTAAGATTTGTTTTTTATTGTTTGTGACAGAGAGAGAGAGACAGAGATATGGAGAGACAGAGAGAAGGGGGAGGGCCCAGAGCAGTCTCCATAGTTGTTCATCATCAGTTTTCAACATGGTTTTGTTCCACACAGGTGGGCAGGGGCCACGCAGGGTAGGAACCAGGCTGAGGGCTTCCTGCATGGGAAGCACACCCCAGTTCAACATATGGGTTCACATGGGCCAGGGCCAGGATTCACTCTTTGATCCCCAGGCTGCAAAACAAGCACTAAACTCGCTGAGCCATCCTGGCTTCCTCATATTTTGATTTTGTATCCTGCAAGTTTACTAAATTTATTTATTAATTCTAATATTTTTTTCATAGAGTCTTTATGGTGTTCTGTATATAATATTATGCCATCTACAAATAATGACAATTGTTCTTCATCCTATGCCATCTAGATGCCTTTTACTTTTTTTGCCTGATTGCTCTGGCTAGGACTTTCAATATTATGTTGAATAAAAGTAGAATGGGTGCATATCCTAGCCTTCTTCCTCATTTAGAGGAACAACTTTCAGCTTTTTACCATTGAAAGATGTTAGTGTTGGTTTTTCATATATGATCTGTATTATGTAGAGGTACTTTCTTTTAGTACCCATTTTATTGAGTGTTTTCTATTATAAATGGATAGTGTGTCTTGTCAAATAATTTTTCTATTGAGATGAACATATAATTTTTATTCTTTATTTTGTAAATAAAGAATGTATATTACATTGATAGATTTGCTTATGTTGAACTATCTTTCCATCTCTGCAATAAATCTCACTTGATCGTGGTGTATGAGTTTTTAAATATATTGTTGTATTTGGTTTACTAATATTTTTCTGAGAATTTTTGCATATATGTTTATCAGGGATATTGGCCTATGATTTTCTTTTCTTTTTTTTTTAAAGATTTATTTTATTGATTTTTGACAGAGAGAAACAGAGACAGAGAGGCACAGAGAGAAGGGGGAGGGCCCAGAACAGTCTCCACAGTAGACATTAAGTTTTCCATATAGTTTCACTCCACAGGTGGGCACAGGGCTGCGCAGGGCAGGAACTGGGCTGGGAGCCTCCCACATAGGTCCCAGCAAGAACTGAATTGGGGGCACACCCCAGTTCAGCATGTGGATCTGCATGGGCCGGGGCTGGGACTCAATCCTCGGTCCTCCGGGCCCCAAAGCAAGCGCTTAACCTGCTGAGCCATCCCAGCTTTCCCTAATTTTCTTTTTTTATGGTGTTATTGTCTAGTTCTGGTAAAATGTGTTTGGAAGTTTTCCATCTTCTTTTTTGTTTTGAAATTATTTGAAAAAAAATGATATTAATTATTCTAAAAAATATTTGGTAGAATTAACAAGTAAAACTGGTTCTGAACTTTTGTTTGTTGGATGATTTTTTTGATTAGTAATTCAATTTTCCTATTAGCAATTTGGTCTACTAAATTTTTCTATTTCTTCATGATTCAGCCTTGAGAAGTTGTATAAATTTATCCATTTGTTTTAGATTGTTCAACTTATACAACTGTTTATAGTTGTCTCTTATGATGCTTTGTATTTCTTTTTTAAAATTTATTTTATTGTTTTGAGAGGAGACAGAGAGAGAGAGAGAGAGAGAGAGAAGGGGGGAGGGCCTATAGCAATCTTCATATTTGTACATAATTATGACATGGTTTTATTCTACACAGGTAGATATGGAGCCACTCATGGCAGGAACCAAACTGGGGTCCTTCTGCATGTGAGGCAAGAACCTTCACTGTCATCCTGGTGGTCACCATTTGTGCTGCACTTCAGCGTATGTGTTTGCATAGATAAGGACTGAGATTTTATCCCTGGACTGCGCTGTTGCAAAGCAAGTGCTCAACCTGCTGAGCTATCCCAGCATCCTCTGCTTTGTATTTCTGTATTATAAATCACAACATCTCTTTTATTTTAAATTTTATTTATTTGTGTCCTCTGTCTCTTCTTTTCTTGGTGAGTCTAGCTAAATGTTGATCAGTTTTGTTTATCTTTTTAAAGAACCTGCTCTTTCTTTCATTGATCTTTTCTAGTGTCTTTTTAGTCTTCATTTTATTTATTTCCATTCTGATTTTTGCTATTTTCTTCCTTTCTTCTACTAACTTTTGGCTTTGTTCTTCTTTTTCAAGTTCCTTTAGGTGTAAAGTTAGGTTGTTTATTTTAAGTTATTCTTTATTTCTTTCTAAGCATTTTTTAAATTTTCAATTATATTTGACATACAATATTATATTAGTTTCATGTGTACAACATAGTAATGAGACATTTGTATAACTTACAAAGTAATCACACTGAAAGATCTGGTACCCATTTGACACAATTCATAGTTATTACGTTATTGACTATATGTTCCATGCTGCAATTTATATCCATGTGAATGTTTTCTACCTATGAAATCATACTTCTTAACCTTTTATTTATGTATTTATTTTTATCTATTCCTTTGATCCCCCTTCCATTTGGCAACCATCAAAATGGTTATGACTTTATTATGAAAAGTAGCAACTGTCCTTCAGCCTTTGCCCCAAAGCTACACACTTCAGTCTGACTCTAAGGCCCTCTGAGTCACTGTCCCTCTGCCAGAATTCAGGGTGAATACCCATGAATGATTAAATCTGTGTGTAAGCCCTTTAAGAGGACATCTGGGTTTTTCATAGCCTTCCATCTCATCTGGACAAAATCTTCATTGCTTTTCACAGACAAATATTATTGGGTTCCTCTTTCCAGCACCACTATTCTAGGCTGGGAAGTCTGGTGTCTGGCTGGAGTTCCTCGATCTTCCACGGGAAACTCCACAGATAAGATATCCCTACCGATTCTCAACAGTCACATGGAAGTTTGGGCTTAGCTCTTTAAGTGTCTCCACCACTCCTGCCAGTCTCAACATAGCTTCTTTATATCTTTAATTATAAAATTAATATTCATCTAGACTTCAGATGTTTTTCCAGGTTGGCTGTTTTATAATTTAGTTGTAATTTTAATGTGTTCATGGAAGAAAGCAGGCCCAGTGTTTATCTACTCAGCCATCTTGAAAGTCTAAATTTTTTTGTTTCTTGAGGTAGAATTTTATAATTTTCCCTCTTAGAACTGTTTTTGCTGCATCACATAATTTTTGAATGTTGTATTTCCATTTTCATTTCTCTGAAGTTGTTTTTTTTCCTTACATTCCTTGTTTGATTACTTTATGACTCATTGGTTGTTCAGTAGGATGTTGTTTAAGCATCACATATTATTCCAGTTTTCCTCTTACAAATGATTTCTAGTTTCATAGCATTATTGCAGGAAAAGTTGCTTAATATAATTTCAATCTTCTTAAATTTAGTAAGACTTGTCTTATAGCCTAATATATGTCTATCTTGGAGAATGTTCTATGTGCACTTGAGGAGAATGTGTACTCTGCTGCTTTTGGGTGGAGTGTTCTGTATATAGTTACTAGAAATTCCTGGTCTAATGTGTTGTTTAAGGGCAATGTTTATTGATTTTCTGTGTGAATGATCTACTCATTGATGAAAGTGAAGCACTAAAGTTTCCTATCATTACTATATTGTCTATTTTTCCTCCAAATTGGTTAATGTTTGTTTCATATATTTAGATACTTCTATGTTGGGTGTGTACATATTTATAAATGTTATATTCTCCTTCTGGATTGACTCCTTTATCATTATAAAATGTTCTTTTTTTTTTTTTCTTTCTTGTTAAGTCTTTGCTCTAGTCTAGTCTATTTTGTGTAATATAAATATAGCTATCTCAGATTTCTTTTAGTTTCCATTTGCATTGAACATTTTTCCCCATCATTTCACTTTCAGTAATGTATGTCTTTAAATCTAAAGTAAGTTTCTCATAGGAAGCATATAGATGGGTCCTGTTTTTTAAATCCACTCAGCCACTTTATCTTTTGATTGGAAATCTTAATACATTTACATAAAGTACTTATTGATGTGTAGTTATTTCCATTTTGCTCATTGTTTTCTGGCTGTCTTGTAGTTCCTGTGCTCTATTGTGTTTTATTTGCTTTATTCTTTTGTAAATTGATGACTTTCTTTAGTGGTATACTTTAATTTAATTTGCATTACCTTTTGTGTATATACTGTAGGTTTTTTGTTTTGTGGTTACCATGAGTCGTACATATAATGACATATATATATATAAGATCTATTTTAAGTTAACAACTTATATTTAAATACCTTCTAAAGTTCTATGTGTTTACTCCCTCCCCCCACATTCTATTATATGTTTTTGATGTCACATTTTACATTTTAAAAATCTTGTGTGTCCTTTAATCATTGTAGTTTGGGTTATTTTAAATACTTTTATCTTTTATTCTTCATACTAGCTTTGTAAACGATTAATCCACCACCTTTACTATATATTTACCTTTACCAGTGAGATTTATGCTTTTATATGTTTTCTTGTTACTAATTAGCCCTCCTTTTTGATTTTGAAGTAGTTCTTTTAACATTTATTGTAAGGCTGATTTAGTGGTGATAAACTTCTTTAGTTTTGCTTGTCTGGGAAACTCTCCTTCAATTCTGAATAACTTTGGTGAAAAAAGTAGTCTTAGTGGAAAGTATTTTTCTTTCTACTCTTTGACTGTATTGTGCCAGTGCTTTCTAGCCTGCAATTTTTTCTTTTGCTAAAAAGTGTGCTAGAAATCTTATGAAAGTTCCACTATATGTAGCACGATGTTTTTCTGTTGCTGCTTTAAAAAAATGTCTTTTTGTCTTTAACTTGACATTTAATTATGTGTGTCTTGGTATGGGTCTCTTTGGATTCGCATTATTAACTGCCTGGGTTTTCTGGATCGAGATGTGTTTCCTTCCCCAGGTTAGGAAAGTTTTCAGCCATTTATTTCTTAGGAAAAAACTATAAAAATACAGTACTAGGAAGCAGAAACATACTAAATATATTTGAAGAAGGACTTAGGGCCTAGCCTGAACTTTTTAGAAAAAAAGGAATATTTGCATAACTTCAATATATTTATGCTAAAGAGGTTTTCTGCCCTTAAGATTTTTCAATTATTAGCACAAGTCTTAACTTTTATATTGTTCAATGCCAGTTTTAATGATAGACATAAATACATTGAACTCATATGCAGAATTACTGAATATACATTATTAATATCATGTGGCTTGTATATCCACATGCACTTTATTCTTTCTAGATGAGCAGAAACACTGGAAAAACAAACTCAGCTATTTTCATTTTGCTTTTCCATACTAACACATTCTTCTAATGCTCTCTGCCTTCAGCTTACCAATGAGCGAGAAAGACAGAAAAGGAAAGGAAGATTGCTCTATCCTTTTCTTTTCTTTATTATTATTATCTTCAGTTAATACAGAAAAGAACACAAGTGAGAGAAGATACAGTAAATGTTATCAGTCTCCTGCCTACTGAGTTTGAGATCATTCTTGACTTATATAGGAAGAATTACTAGTTGTTTATTTTTTGTTACAATAGCATTCAAAAATTTGTCTATTATTACCCTCATCTTCTAAAAGCATCACGAAGACTTATGCATTATAAACAAGAGTAAGCAAGAATAAGGGTTATGTTTTATTCATCATAATTTTTCTCCTCCCTCCATGTACCTCTTGTATATAATAGGTATGCAATTGCTTGTTGGCTGAATAATAAGCTAAAGTTTTAGAAAGACAAGAAGTATTAGTTAGATTAAATATAAATTATAATATTATAATTCTTTGGTTTCAATTTGTACAATTTTCATTTTTTTTAAATTTAGCAAACATTTCTCAATCTTTATGTAGATACTCTATGGAGCACTAAAGAACATAAATAAAATATCTTTCGCATGAAATTTACATTATGGTGATGGAGCAAATAATCTACAAGAGGCAGTTACGTAATAAAAAGGTCAGTTAGTGCTAATAAGCACAATAAAGGTGGCAAGAGGATTGAGGTGGTCTGTGTTAGCTTAGACAGATGTGAAGAAAGAAAGAATGTGTGCTGCCATTTTGTAAAAACTATGATGAGAGAGTACTAGGAAGTAGGAGCACAGTGAATATACTTGAAGAAGAGCTAAAGACCTAGCCTGAACTTTTTAAGAGAAACAGAACATTTGAATATCTTCAAATGTCCTGTATCTACTCCAAAATATTTATTCTTTAACATATGTCCATATATTCTTTAATACACCTCCCTCCAGGAGAAGTAGACTATACATAGTGATGGGCTCCTAATAGAGTCTAAAAAAGGGAACATTGTACCTTCCCTGGGAAGAAGCCTGACATGTTCCATCAGAACTCTAAAGATAGTATTCATTATTTAATAGCAACCTAATTGCCAATAAAAATTCTGATGCCAATCTGATTTTTGTTTCTCTACCTTCTATCCTAACTATAACTATTATGAGTCTTATTTGTCTTTGAGTTCTTTTATTTTATCAGGATGTGTCTAAATTATTTGTTCCCAAGTGGTGGTATGCATATATTCAGTGGTACGTTCTAGGCTATTTAGGACTGTGCAAAAAATAATTAGTAATGGCATAAAACAAGTAAGCACTCAAATACCTCTTGCCATTTACTTATGCTGAACTAGTGGAGAGAGCTTTTCCTTCTTACACCTTCATAAAAAATAAGTACCTCAATAAGCTTAATGCAAGCCTGGATTTAAGATAGCATCTTGGCTCTTTTGAGCCTGATTTCAAAAAATTAAATGAATCAATAAGCAAGCTCAATGATCTCACTAACAAAATTGTGATTGGCTAATGATGTGTATAACAATTATTACAGATTTCTCAGATAACACAAATAAATATTATTAGTAGTCATAAATTAAAAGTTTGTTAAATATTTGATTATAATTATAAATATTTTATAGTTATAAATATTGTGAAATTAAATCTGTGGTTTGTACATTTAGGGTAGTAATTTTTCTTTTCTAACTTAAGTAATTTCTACTATTTCACATTAAGGCAGGCACTGAACAAAGTGTCAGTATTTAAAAACAGATTTTTTTTTTTAAACAAGAGGAACAATTTTTAGAAACGAGTTTAAAAGGGGAGCACATATGGAAAAAGGTTGGGAACAACTGGTCTAGATTATGGTCTATGATTACTTTATTACTTTTGACATTTGACTAGCCAATTGAACTTAAGGACCTATGCCTCTCTTTAGCTGGGAGAAATATTAATATTATTTTTATTTAATTTTTTTTCTCCTCTACATTTTTTTCTCCTTCTGAAACTCCCCTACTAAAAGCATATTGAATTTCATTGATTTATTTTTCCTGTCTTCTAAAATGTTTTCTTATATTGTCCTTCACTTTTTCTTTTTCTTTTATGTTCATAGAGTTTTGACTTTGTCCTTAACTCTGTTTTTCAGATGACTAATTTAATTCACTTGTGCCGTTTTTTGACTTAGATGTTCTAATTAATTATTAATTAATTAATTTATTAAGATTTGTTAAATTTATTGGGGTGACATTGGTTGATATCAATTACATAGTTTCCAGGTGTACAATTCTACATTACACTGCCTATGCATTGCATTATGTGCTCACCACCCAGAATCAGCTCACTTTCCATCACCATATATTTGATGCCCACTCCCTACTCCACCCCCCCACTTGCTCTCCTACCCACCTCCCCCCTTACCCTCAGGCTACCACTAAACGATTGACTGTGTCCATGAGTTTTTGTTTCTTTGTTACTTCCAGTTTTATATTCCACCTATAAGTGAGGTCACAAGTTTCTTGATTATTTTTCAGTCTGACTTATTTCTCTCAAAATGAAGGTTTCAAGGTCTATCCATGTTGTCACAAATGGCTGTATTTCATCTTTTCTTATTGCTGACTAGTATTTCATTATGTAAATGTACTATAACTTCTTTATCAAGTCATCTATCAAAAGACACTTTGGTTGTTTCCATGACTTGGCCACCATGGATAATGCTGTGGTGAACGTTCTGGTACCTATATCTTTGCAAATTAAGGTTTTCAAGTTTTTTGGGTAGATACCCAGAAGAGGGATTGTTGGATTATATGGGCAATTCCATTCCTAATTTTTTGAGGAATCTCCATAATGCCTTTCATAATAGTACCAATTTACATTCCCACCAGCCGTGTATGAGGCTCCCTTTTTCTCCACAGCCTCTCCAGTACTTGTTATTCCTTGTCTTGATGCCAGCCATTCTAACAGGTGTGAGGTTGTATGTCATTGTGGTTTTAATTTGCATCTCTCTAATTGCTTGTGATGTTGAGCACTTTTTCATATACCGATATCTATTGGCTCTTTGTATGTCTTCAGGGGAGATGTGTCTATTTAGGTCTTCTGCCCATTTTTTAATTGAATCATTTGCTTTTTTATTGTTGAGTGTATGAGTTTTTATATATTTTAGATATTAACCCCTTATAGGCATTGTTTGCAAATATTTTCTTCCATTCAGTTGGTTTTCTTTTTATTTTTTTGGTGGTTTACTTTGCTGCGCAGAAGCTTTTTAGTTTGATATAGTCCCATTCACATACGGTATTATTTTTTTAAAGATTTATTTATTGTTTTTGACAGAGAGAGAGAGACACAGAGTCAGAGACAGAGAGAAGGGGGAAGGCCCAGAACAGTCTCCACAGTTGCACATCATTGGTTTTTCCACATAGTTTCATTCCACATGTGGGCGGGGCTGCACAGGGCAGGAACTGGGCCGGGGTCTCACCCAGGTGAGAACTGAACTGAGGGCACTCCCCAGTTTAGCATATGGGTCCACACGGGCTGGGGCTGGGATTCGATCCTCAGTCCCCAGGGCTGCAAAGTGAGCACCTAACCCACTGAGCCATCCCAGCTTCCCCAACCATTCACATATTTTTGCTTTTACTTCCCTTCTTTTTGGGGCCAAGTTTATAAAGTGCTCTCTGAACCCAAGGTCTCTAAGTTTAGTACCAATGCCTTCTTCTATTCACTTTATTGTTTTGAATCTTTTTTTAGATTTATTTTATTGTTTTGTTTTTTTGTTTTTTTTTTGGACAGAGAAAGAGAGACAGAGAGACAGAGAGAAGCAGGAATACCAAGAGCAGTTTCCATAGTTGTACATCATCAGTTTTCAACACAGTTTCATTTCACACAAGTGGGTGGGGGGCCACACAAGGCAGGAACTGAGTGGGAGTCTCCTGCATGGGAGGCATGCCCCCATGAGCTGGGGGCTGAACTAAGGGCCTCCCACCTGAGAAGCTCACCCTATCAAGAACTGAACTTGGGGCCACACCCCAGTTCGGCATATGGGTCCCCCCTAGGCAGGGATTTGACCCTTGGACCCTGAGGCTGCAAAGCAAGTGCCAAATCAGATGTACCATCCTGGTATTCCTTGTTTCAGGTCTTATTTGGATGTCTTTAATCCACTTGCAGTTAATTTTGGTATAGGGTGACAGTTCACAGTCCAGTTTCATTCTTTTGTGTGTGGCTTTCCAGTTTTTCCAACATCATATACTGAAGAGGCTTTCTTTTCTCCATTGTATATTTTTGACTCCTTTGTCAAAGATCATCTGTCTATATATTTGTGGGTTTATTTCTGTGTTTTCGATTCTGTTGCATTGGTTTGTATGTCTATTTTTCTGGCAATTCCAAACTTATGATTGTTGACACTTTGTAGTATGGACTGAAGTCAGGCAGCATGATGCCTCCAGACCTATTTTTTTTGGAGGATTGCTTTGGTGAATCAGGGTCTTCTGTGGTTTCATATGAATCTAATGATTTTTTTTTATTAATATTTATTTATTTATTTTTATTGTTTTTTTTTTTGACAGAGAGAGAGAGAGAGAGAGAGAGAGAGAGAGAGAGAGAGAGATACAGAGACAGAGACAGAGAAAGAACTGAACTGGGAGAGCTCCCAGTTCAGCATATGGTTCCACATGGGCTGGGGCCGGGATTCTATCCTTGGTCCCCGGCGCTGCAAAGTGAACGCTTAACCCACTGAGCCATCCTGGCTTCCCCAGAATCTGATGATTTTTAAAAATCTATTTCTCAAAAGAGTGTGAAATTTTGATGGAAATTGCATTACGGTATATTTGTATATTGCTTTGGGAAATATGGCCATTTTATCTATATTGATTCTTCCAATCCATGAAAATGAGATATCTTTCTATTTCTTTGTATCTTCCTCAATTTCTTTTAATAGTTTCTTGTAATTTTCAGTCTATAAGTCCTTCAAGTTCTTTGTTTATTCCTATGTATTTTATTCTTTGTTTCTTTATTCGCTTGGGATGATCCAGGTTTTGATTCTTGGTCCCTGAGGCTGCAAAACAAGCACTTAAATAGCCAAGCCATCCCTGGGATCCCCTAAAACTATTTTAAGGTCATGCTTATTTGGTATAATTTACATAAAATAATATTTTTTCGTGTTATTGTACAGTTCTATGAATTTTGACTAAAGCACACAGTCATTTAATTATCACCACAATTAAGATATGGAACAGTTCTATTACCCCCAATTGACAATCACATTTTAATTTAGTGTTTCTGATTTTTTTCAGAGATAAGTGTTATTTTTATGCATTATTCTCTCAAATCTATTGGAGAATATTTGAACTATTTTTATTCCCTAAATTATTTTCTGCTCCTAGAATTACTTTAGGCTATTTAGGATTGATTGTTTCATCTGGTGATTCTCCCTACTCCCTGCATGTTGCCGGTGTTGGTTTTTCTGTGATTTGTAAGTCATTTTTCTCAGCTTCTGCCATGAGTGACAAAGCTCACTTTAGACAGGTCAGTAAGGTGGGTAAGATGTGTGGATGCCAGTTTCACTTTAGGATTGAGTACATTACACAGACAGCCCAAAGATTCCAAAGGACCAAGAAAAGCCATCTTTACTTGTCTGTGTGGTATTCTTGCTCTGGGTCAAAGCTTCTTTTAATTTCTTTTTCTTTTATGTTTTTATGATGATTCATAAGTTCTGGAAATATATTTTCCTCTCTCTCATGAATTTATTCTGCATTAGAAATCCTCCTGAGACGATTAATTCACTGTTTTCACAGGGCATGTTTTAGGTTTAAAGCCCAGGTCTAAGCCAACTTCTGAAGCTACTGTTTCTCTCTCTCTCTCTCTCTTTCTCTCTCTCTCTCTCTCTCTCTCTCTCTCTCTCTCTCTCTTTCTCTCTCTCTCTCAGGCAAGAGGGCTCTCAATTAGTCCACCTGCTCCACAGGATGAAGTTCATATCATGGTGTCAGTGTTCAGGAATTCCTCACAAGTTCTCTTTCATTGATATCAATTTCTTGTTTTCTTTCTCTCATAAATTTCTTGTTTCTGTTCTGCCTTCCTTTCCTTTTTCTTTCCCTTTCCCTCTCCTTCTTTGCCTCTCTTCATTTCCCACCTTTCTTCCTTTCTTTCTTCTTGCCTCTCTTCCTTTCTCTCTTTCTTCTTTCTTTTTGTTTTTCCTATCTATTTTTTTTTGTCCACTATCTCAATCCAATCTTTTTTACCTATTGGATTCTCTATTTTTATACTTTTCAAAGAAGTAGTGAAGTATAGCTGTTGAGGGGTGTACTAAGAGGCCAGATTGCCTAAGATGGAATATCAGTTCTTCCATATATTATCTCTGTGACTTTAGGCACATTGTTTTACTTTTCTGTGCTTTAGCTTCATTATCTATGAAATGGTTTTCCCACCTCTATGAGATTATTCTAAGGCTTAATAGTTAATACATGAAAGTTACTAAGAACTTTGCTTGGCACATATTGCTTTATATAGTATGTTTTTAAAATTAATGAACTCTCTCTTTATATTACTATTTTCAAAAAAACTTTTGGTTTTATAGATTGCAACAACAATTTCTTTTATTTACTAATTCCAAAGGTGAGAAGAACTTTATTTGTGTAAAAATTGTTATATAATGTATTAATTAGCAACTAAAAACAACTCAACATTTAATAGCTATAGGATGAATAAGTAAACCACAAAATATTTTATTTTAAATTAAAAGGCAAACATGTATAAAAAGTAGGTTCATTAAAAATTCGTATGAAAAAAATGACAAGACAAACAGAATAACATAATATTTATACATTAATTTTATATATAACTTTCAAGCATTTAAAGAATGGAATCAGAAAAGATTATATTTTAGCTATTTTTGTTCTAATTTGGTAGATTGTTATTTTAAAGGAGGAGAGGGGAAAAAAAAGCAATTTCTTTAACAATAAGGTAAGTTTTAAGATGCCTTAAATTCTTATAGTCCCGGAGACAGTGTTTGCTTTCAAGTAGGCTATCAAGAACTAAAGCCTCAGATACTGTAATTGTCACTGGGACTCACTCTTGTTTAAGAAAATAATTTGGAGGGAAGTTGGGATGGCTCAGTGGGTTAAGTGCTCACTTTGCTGGCCTGGGGACCGAGGATCGAATCCCGGCCCTGGCCCATGTGGACTCATATACTGAACTGGGGAGTGCCTCCAGTTCAGTTCTCACCGGGGTGGGACCCTGGCCCAGTTACTGCCTGGTGCAGCCCCGCTCCTACCTGTGGAATAAAACTATGTGGAAAAGCCAATGATGTGCAACTATGGAGACTGTTTGGGGCCCTCCCCTTTCTCTGTGTCTCTGTCTCTGTATCTCTCTCTCTGTCAAGAACAATAAAAATAAATCTTTAAAAGAAAACAATTTGGAGACACTCTGTTTTGCTTAAATTAAATAGCCCTTTGTGTCTCAATCTTTAAAGGCAGCCCAACACACCATTACTACAACATTATAGCTACAGTCAGAGTTTCTAGTAAGAGTATTCCAATAAAGAACTAAGTCTTATAGAGGTTTAGATAATGGAAATCCAAAGGATCCTGGAGAAGATGGTTCATATTAAACAATAGGCACTATCATATTAATTTGAAATAAAAATTAGGATATTGTTGATGAAGAATTTTTTGTTTTGTTTTGTTTTCTTTTAGGGATGTCTACTGGGATAAGATAGGTAAAAATATTTTAGAGTGTTTACTTATTTTGCATAAGATTTAGGATCAGAAAATCAGCAAGATATTCTAATAAAACGTAGGCAGAGCAAAGAAAGTTAGGAATGTGGTTAACAAGAATAATTTAAATAAAATGCACTGTTTTGATAGTTATATTTTAGAGGTTTTATACTTTTTTTTTAAAAGATTTATTTGTTGTTTTTGACAGAGAGAGAGAGATACAAAGTCAGAGACAGAGAGAAAGGGGAGGGCCCAGAACAGTCTCCATAGTTGCACATCATTGGTTTTTTCACATAGTTTCATTCCACAGGTGGGCGGGGCTGCACAGGGCAGGAACTGGGCCGAGGTCTTGCCCCGGTGAGAACTGAACTGGGGACACTCCCCAGTTCAGCATATGGGTCCACATGGGCCTGGGCGGAAATCGATCC
Organism: Craseonycteris thonglongyai; assembly: GCA_004027555.1. Taxonomy (NCBI): domain Eukaryota; kingdom Metazoa; phylum Chordata; class Mammalia; order Chiroptera; family Craseonycteridae; genus Craseonycteris; species Craseonycteris thonglongyai. Next base: position 23,154 of record PVKE010014932.1, read on the forward strand.
TCGGTCCCCGAGGCTGCAAAGTGAGCGCCTAACCCTCTGAGCCATCCCTGCTTCCCCAGATTTTATACTTTTAAACAAAGATTTATTTTGTTGTTTTTGACACAAATAGAGACAGAGACAGGGAGAGACAGAGAGAAGGGGGAGAGCCCAGAGCAGTTTCCATAGTTGTACATCATCAGTTTTTGACATGGGTTTGTTTCACACAGGTAGGCAGGGGCCGCACAGTGTGGGAACTGGGCATGGGACCTCCCATATGTGAGGCACAACCCTGCGAGCTGGTGGCCAAACCAAGGGCCTTCCACATGGGAAGCACACTCCAGTTCAGTGTATGTGCCCACATGGGCCAAGGCCGGAACTTCACCCTTGGTCCCCAGGGCTGTATAGTGAGCATTTAACCTGCTGAGCCATCCCAGTTTCTCCAGATTTCATAATTTTAACATCTAACAGTCACCTGTATTTAAGTATTTTAAAATTGTATTATAGTTGTATCCACTGCTAATGTTGATCATATTTATATACCGTAATCTTTTTTTTTTATTGTTAAATTTAATGGGGTGACATTGGTTGGTAACAATTAGATAGTTTCCAGATGTACAAGTCTACATCACATCACCCATGCATTGCATTATGTGTCCACCACCCAGAATCAGCTCCCCTTCCATCACCATATATCCGGTGCCCACTTCCACCTTCCCCCACAACTCTCCCTTCCCCCTCCTCCCCCCTCCCCAGGTAACCACCAAACTATTGGGTGTGTCCATAATGCTGGTGCCCACTCCCACCTCCCCTCCCTCTCTCCTTCCCCCCTCCTCCCCTATACTGTAATCTTTTAAAAATTAATTTGTAAACTGATTTATCAATAATAAAAATGGAGTTAAACTTATCATTCATTAGCATGTTGCTTAATCTTTGCATTATAAACAAATAAACAAGATGTTTAAATTTACATTTTTTTCCTTTTAGAACATCAAATTTTGGGGGAAGCTGAGATGGCTCATTGAGTTAAGTGCTCACTTTGCAGCCCCGGGTACCAAGAATTGAATCTTGGTCCTGGCCCATGCAGACCCATATACTGAACTGGGATGTGCTTCCTGTGTGGGAGGCCCCCAGTTTTGTTCCTGCCCTGTGTGGCCCCCACCCACCTGTGTGAAACCATGAAACCATGTCAAAAACTAATGATGTACAACTATGGAGACTGCTCTGGGCCCTCCCGCTTCTCTCTGTCTCTCTCTCTGTCTCTCTCTGTCAAAACAATAAAATGTTAAAGAAATAAAATTTTGTACAATAATAATGATAAACCCTGATTTATCTACTTTTAAAAATTATATTTGGAAAGATGCACTACATTCCTTTAAAATGTCCCTGTGATAATATTTATCCATTAACAAATTTAAAGAAAAAAAAATAATGAAATGTGACAGCTGAGAAATATGAAATAGTATATTTACTAAAAACTAGTTTACAGATTGAGTTAAAATAATGAGATGAGGAGACTTCTGGCAGACACAGAACTTGTTTGCATTTTGATTGCAGTTTAATAATTTGTTGATTACATTATAATCACAGCAATATTGCATTTTAATCACATGCATACATTTGGTTAACAAAATTAATGTCTTTGAATCACAATTTAGTTTTTGCTAATACATAACCATTTCTTTTTTTGTTCCTGCTCCAATAAGGATCATAATCAGTAAGCATGTCTTTGAATCAATTCTTTTTGGTAAACTCCCAGACACATTCTGCTTCCAGCTTACTGTAGATATTATCTTTCCTCAAATATGGAATAATGAATAATGCTTTATAGAATAATGTATAATAAATTGGAAGCAAGTGTCATCTAGCATAAATCTGCAATATTCCTTATGTGACTAAAAGCCATAATTACTAACGCACAGAATTGCCCTGCTCTTTACAAACTGAATGCTTGTCCTTCCTGGTGCTGAGGCTGCTTGGCTTCAGTGGGCCAGCAGCTGGGGTGAGTTGTTGCAGAATGGGACACAGGACATTTCACCAGACCCTTTATAATATGTGAAGTATTGAAAGCTTTTAATGTGCCTCTCACCCCATTAGTCAAGAATGTACTCATTTTTGGTAGAAAATATCATAAGAATGCAAAAATGACTCATAATTTACTGTCCAGATAATTTCTGTGCCATTTAAAAAATGAAAGTGATACACATGTGCTATAAAACTCAAGCACTATTGGACAATTCATAGTAAAAATAAATACTTTTTGCTTATTTCCACTTTATTCTCTCTCTATAAAACCCACAGTGTCTTGTGGCTTTTCCAGGAGAGTTTTCTATAATAAAAAAATATATAGTTTTTTTTTTTTGTACATCTGAGATGTGATTTCACGAATAAACCTGTTTCACTATACTTTTATCACTTAATGCTTTTAACTTTAGGCAATATATATTTTTAAATATTTATTTTATTATTTGATATTGGGTAGAGAGAGAGAGAGAGGTAGAGAAGGGGGGAAGGCCCAGAACAGTTTCCATAGTTGTACATCATTAGTTGTGAAATAGTTTCATTATACATAGGTAGATGTGGGGTCTCATAGGGTGGGAACTGAACTGGGGGCCTCCCACATGGAAGACGAGAATCTTCATCACCATCCTGAGTTTACCAATTGTACTGCAGTTGAGCATATGGGTTTGCACAGGTTGGGGCTGGGATTTTAAAGATTTTTTTCATTTTTATTGTTTTTGACACAGAAAGGGAGAAACAGAGAGACAGAGAGAAGGGTTAGGGCCCAGAGCAGTCTCCATCATTGCACATCACTAGTTTTTGACATGGTTTTATTCCACAGGTTGACACAGGCTATGTAGGGCAAGAACTGCTGGGAGGCTCCCACATAGGAAGCTTGCCCTGGTGAGAACAAAACTGTGAGCACACCCCAGTTCAGCATATGCGTCTGCACTGGCTGGAGCTTGGATTCGATCCTTGGACCCCAGGGCTACAACACAAGTGCTCAACCTGGTGAGCCATCCTGGCATCCCCTGGGGCTGGGACTTGATCCCCAGACCTTGCAGTTGCAAGGTAAGTGCTCAATCTGCTGAGCTATCCTGGCATCCCAACTTTAGGCAATATTGTTATCTCATTTCTATCAATGAGAAAACTAGAACTTAGAATGATGAATTTGCCCAAAGTTATACAGCTAGTATATCAGGTTTTGTGCCCAAATCCCCAAATTCAAAGTTATTTTGCCCACTGGATCAGTCAGGGAATAGTTAGGAAGTAGAAACCACACTAGTTGTTTTTTTATATTTTTTATAATAATAATTTATATAACAACTATTAACTAGTATTGAAGAACTGAAAACTCAAAAATGTAGACACACCTTTTTCACAGAGGCAGCAACATTAGAAAGCGATGACTTCTCAGGCTGTGGGGATGAAGGGAAGTGAGTGGAATGGTTAGAACTTACACACTTGGATAAGGAATGCTAAAGGGCAGAATCAGTCCTCTGAGGAATAAAGACTGCTTGACCATAATGATGTATTTGGGTTCACAGAAAGCTTCAAGAGGCTGGAGCCAGACCTTCAAAGAGGAGGTGCCAACTGGTGTTGGTATCTCTGAAGGGACATGATGAACCTAGGTGTGTGGTTCAACTGCTGCTGTCAGAACAAACTGCTGTAGCCAGAGGGAGAAAACATTACCTGGGTGACATTGACAGGAAGCAGAAGCCAGAATAAGCAGGAAACAGAGAAGCATGTTCTTCCTGCTTCCAACTTTACAAGTACCCTCTTGCCTGCTGATTTGCAGAACCTAATGTGGAGCCAGTGGGCAAAATATAAATGTGGTCTATAGTCCCAACAGAGTTTAGAAGGGTAGGTTTGAAGCTGGCAGAAATACATTAATAATTAGCATCATCAGTCCAGATACATTTTTCCCCCCATATAGCATCCAAAACAGTTCCATAAATCTTCCTAATGAGCTACAGTTATCCTTGGTAATAAGAGCTCCCCACCCTTTCCCTAAATCCAGGACAAAGTTTCAGCAGTCATACTATTTATTCCAAGTGCTGTAAATTACTCTTCAAATTTAGTTACAGGTCTATCCTACTATTCTGCTACCTAAACACAAAATTGTAATGCTAACCATCACCAACAGATCTTGTATAAACATAAGAGGAATAGTAAGAGAGAAGAAGTTTGTTAATATGTACACATAAGCAAGAAGAAGTATCCATATCTATTATAGTCCTGTAACATTTTTCTTCTACCAGTCAGTGTATGTTTCTTTTGCCATCTTATGGGAACTGAGGAAGGGATAACCCAATAATCCTATATGATAGGATAACCCAAACCTCTTATTGCCAAACTGCAACTTACAATTGTTCTCTAGTTTTATTATTGTTGTTGAATAAATTTTCCTGTATATATATTTGTTTTTACTGGATGTGAAAGTATGAAGAGGCACTCAGTAAACTTGTTTTCAGTTCTACTTTGCCTGCACTGTGTAGGAGAAATATAATTTCTCCTTGGTAACCAGGATCAAATACCAGGAGAGTAACCCCCTTTTTGCTGGTTGTTTCAGTGGCATGAAGATTGTTATTATCAAGCTTGGTCAAAGAATACTGCTGTGAACTATGATCTCCAAACTAACAGAGCTCAGCTTCAGCAATGAGAAATGAAAATTGTATGAGTGGGTTGCTAGGATGAACCATTCCCACTTTCACCCCCTTGATTCCTGAACCATTATATTATATTTTATGGGAGAAACAGCATCATTTATGGTCATGGATCCTAAGCATTTTCTGTATCCTGTAAGCTCGTACTTTAAGGTTTTTACTTTTATTTTTTAATTTTTTTCTCTTCTCACTTGCACTATAAATGAGTTTTCAGTAGCCTCTTTTTTTGTTATATTAGTCCAACTGATTCTAGGCAATGGTATATATGGTGAGATTAATTAATTCCTTGGGCACAAGGTCATTTTCCACTGGAAAGATTTCTCTTAGCTGCTTTCCTGTAAGGCTACTCCTGAGTAGGTCCATAATTGTGTAAATATTCATTTTCAGTTGTTATCAGCATATTTGGCAAAATTTTCTCAAACCAGGCCCAAGTTTTTTCCTTCTCATCAGCATGTTATAAGAAGTTCTTCATGAGGCTATAGGTATGGTTTGAAGGGAGGGAGGAAATGTAGTAGGAATCGATGAAAGTTTTCTTATTTATAAAGCCCTACAACTTTTACCTTTATGACATGCTCAACATGATCTTAAATCTTTTTCCACTTGATAATAAACTGTGGCTGCACTTGTCCAACATCATGGTTTGGTGGGTCAGATATCACCTATTTATGACAGGCAGCTTAGTTCTCACAGTAATTTGATGAAGCATCATTAGGCATTCAGCAATTTTTCTTTTTTCTTTTTTTTTTAAATTTAGATTTATTGTATTGTATTGAGAGAAGATGCAAGAGGGTTGATGGGAGGGCCCAGAGCAGTCTCCATAGTTCTACATCATTAGTTGTGACATAGGTTCATTTCACACAGGTGGATATGGGCCTGGGCAGGATGGAAACCAAACTGGAGGAATCCTGCATGGGTGGCAAGAACCTTTGCCATGGGGCTCAGCAGTTATTAGTTGCACTGCAGTCCAGCATATGGGTTTACATGGGCCGGGGCAGTTGCAAGGCAAACACTCAACCTGATGAGCTATCTCTGCATCCTCTCATTAGGCATTCAACTTTTATCAGTGCCTAGGAGCAAACCAGAAAACATATTATTGTCAGAAGACGTGAATTTAATACTAAACACTACAAATCTGAGCTGTGACTTTCCTATTAATGTTTTCCAGAGGCTCTGTAGTTACATAGACACTACAAGTATCATATCTGCTTGTTCATAGGCCCTAGTAGAACAGCATCTTGCACCACAGTATAAACATGCTATAGAACATTCTCTTGCCTCTGATCCCCCTTTTAATACCAACAGGCATCTGGGTCTGGCTCACTAATAAGTGTGTTGAGTAGCACACTTGAATGCTACTCCTAAAGACCCACCAAACTCTAAAATCCAAAAGAACCATCAGGTATTATGCCTCTATTTCAGTGGTTGCCCTCAAAATGTGCAGTAATTTCTCATTCTCCGCTTATGAAATTGACATGCTCTAAATTACTGGGCCCCTGAAACATCGCTGAAATGGTAGAAAGACTCCCAAATTTTCATGGAGTCTTTCTTCCCTCACTCTGGTTTGCATGTAATTTACCAAGGCATTCAAAGATTTCTAATGCTTTGCTCACTGAGTCAGTTATCAAAAGGTCATCAGTGCAGTGGACTTAAGTGATGTTTTTTTTAGATTACCCAGATGATCAATATCTCTGTGAACCATATTAGGCAAGAAAGCAAGAGTTGATGAGCCAACCAAGGTAAGACTGTGAAGGTGCACTATTGGTTGTACCAGGTAAAAGCAGATTGCTTCCATTGGTCATTATTAATTAGCATATAAAAAGGAGCATTTGAAAAATTAACATCTGAATATCAAGGGTTCTATTAATCTGCTCTAGTAAAGAAAGTACATGAGAAATAGCAGCCACACTTTAAGTCATCGTATGATTTTGTTTATGATTATCTAAAGTCATTCTCCATGACCCATTCATCTTTTGCACAAGCCTACAAAGCAAATTAAATAGGGATGTCACAGGTATTACCAACCTTACAGCTTTCTAATTGTTGATGATGTAGAAATATCTGCAATTACTCCTGAAATGTGTATTTGGGGGCTGTCCAGAAAGATTCCAGCCATTGTCAATACAAAGAGAATGGATACACGGCTGGATAATTTCCAGATAGCCCTCATATGTATTAAATGTACCAGCTACTCTTTATCCATTCATCCATCACAGACATTCAGGCTGCCTTCAAGTCTTGGCCATTGTTAACATTGCTGCAACAAACATAGAGATGCATTCCTCTCCTTGAAGTAGCATTTTTGGTTTCTTTGGATAAATACCTAGAAGAATTAGTGGGTCATTCTTTGCCATTATTTTAAAGCCTATTTTGTCTAGTGTAACTACTGCTAACTCAGCTTTGTTTGTTAGTTTCCATGTTCATGAAATATCTTTTTCCCACCCCTTTACTTTCAATCTGTGTGTGTCTTTTCATCTGAATGAAGTCTTTTGTAGGCAGCATATGAGTCTTGTTTCTTATCCATTTAGCCACCCTATCACTTAATTGGAACATTTAATCCATTTACATTTAAAGTAACTTGATAGATATGTGGTTCTTGCCATTTTATTATTTACATTTGTGACCCCTCCCTCTTTTTCTATTCATCTTAAAGATGTCCTAAGATTCCTTGTAATACCAGTTTGGTGGTGATGACCTCCTTTAGCTTTTCCTTGCCTGGAAACCTCTTTATCTGCTCATCACTTCTAAATGATAGCTTTGCTTGGTAGAGTAATTTTGATTGTAGGTTTTAGCTTTTAATCACTTTGAATATTTTGTGCCAATCCCTTCTGGCCTACATAATATCTGTTGAGAAATCAGTTTATAGTCTTATAGAAGCTTTCTTGAAGGTAGTTAACTGCTTTTTCCCTTGCTGCTTTTAAGATTCTTTTCTAAAGAAGCCAGGATGGCTCAGTGGGTTAAGTGCTCATTTTGCAGCCCCAGGGACAAAGGGTCAAATCCTGGCCCCAGCTGGTATGGACCCATATACTGAGCTGGGGTGTGCTTCCCATGCTGGAGGCCACCAATTCAGTTCTTGCCCCCTGGTTTGGCCCCTGGCTCGAGGGGGCATGCCTCCCATGTGGGAGGCCCCCAACCTACTTCCCACCCTGCAAGGCCCCTGCCCACCTGTGTAGAATGAAACAATGTCACAAAACATAACTGATGACATACAACTATGATGACTGTTCTGCCCTCACCCCCTTTCTCTATATCTCTTTTTGTCTCTGTCTCTCTCTGTCTCTGTCAAAAAAATTAAAATAAATCTTTAGGGAGACGTCATCAAGATGGGGGCATGAGAGGAGCTCTTGAAACCTTTCCTGGAAAGACAACAATTAAAAAAATTAAAATCCAACCAGAGAATCCCTAAGCAATGCATAGCCTTAGCTGAGGAACCCACTTATCACAAGAAGATACCTAAAGCTGGAGAAACAGAGGTGAGTGAGAGAGAAAGAAAGGGAACCATGTGGAGATATGCTGCAGAGCACGACCCAGAGACCAACACAGCAACCAACCCAGAGGCTGACCTGAGTCCAGCAGAGGAGAGACTGACAGGTGGGAGCGTGGGGTACTGATCCAGGTGCAGAACGACTCTGGATGGGTTGGAGGCCTGGAACTAACAGAGGTGGAGGCGCAGATGCCAGAGCATGGGGTGGACGGAGAAATCGGGTGTGGCTGACTGTGGCAAGAGGCCCTGATGGGAGTGTAGGGGGAGCAGCCATGGCATGGCGAGGGCAGTCAGAGGACAGTGCAGGAGGCCAGACTGAGGCAGCAGAGGCAGCCAGAGATTGGCGCAGGTGACCGGAGTGAAGATCTGGCTGCTGGTGCTTGAGTCAGGCAGCTGGAGCTAGGGGTCTGCAGAGCATGAGGACAGCAAGTAAAGCTGGAAGTGGGTGTTTCAGTGACTGGAGTGCTGATGCCAGGAGTGTGTTGGCGGTTGAGGTTCAGAGTGGCCCTCAGTGACATAGGACCCCACCTGGTACTGCGTGGCCTTGGACACAAAGCCTAGATGCTTCTCCTTGCTGTCTCCCAGGGTTCGCCCTGCAGGCCTCACCCACAGCCTGCCTTTGGCGAGCTGCTGCCGGGGAGCCACCATTACCCTGTAACCAATCAAACTTGTGCCTTTCCCAACAAACCCCACCCCCACTCTTCCTGCTGAAGCCAGCAGAGGGAAACCACCAGTACCCTATGACACAAAAAGACCTGCATGTTTCCCAATAAGCCCCGTGACCACCTTTCCCACTGAAGCCAGCAGAAGTATCTAGGTGTGGCAGTTTGTGATAGCAGTGGGATCTTGGAGGCATAGAATACCATTGCCAACCATACCTTCCCAAAGAGGAGGCATAAAAAGATTAGGGCAACTGAGTCAAAGAGAAGCCCACCTCCTAGGAAGTCTCCCACTGTGAGAAAACCAAATAAACAAGAGAAAATATTATAAGACACTAACACCAGCTAGGAAGTTAAAGGAAGTTACCTTCACATCTACCAGGGGAAAAGTCCTCATGTCCATGAAACAAAATGCCTCAACAACGATGAATACTCTTTCGAACAAAGAAACTCAGAAAGAAAGAGAAAAATCTACAAAAGAGGAACTGGAACATATGGAATTCTATGAGCTAAATGACAGAGAATTAAAGGCTACAATTATAAAACTACTCAAAGAGATCAAAGAAAACTGGCAGAGTACACAGAAGGAGCTAAGTGATTTCAGAAAGAAAAGTGAATCTATGAAAAATATGCAAATAGAAATTCTGGAGATAAACAACACAATAAAAGATGAAAAATAAAATAGCTAGCATAGGGAGCAGAGCTGACCAGCTGGAGGACAGAATTAGAGAAATTGAAGTAAAAAATTTGGAAATGTCACAGAAGGAAGAAGAGAGACACCTAAAAGATAAAAGAAATGAAAGATAACTACAAGAACTATCTGACTCCATTAGAAAAAATAATATAAGAATAATAGGTATTCCAGAGGGGGCAGAGGATGAGATGGGCACAGAATTTACTCAGACAAATAGTAGATGAGAACTTCCCAAATCTATGGCAAGAACAGGAACCTCAAATCCAAGAAGAAAACAGAACCCCTAGTTACTTGAATCCTAACAGACCCTCTCCAATGCACATTATACTGAAGATATCAAAGGTCAAAGACAAAGAAAGAATCCTCAAGGCATCAGAAAAAATAACACTATAACCCAGGGGTTCCCAACCTTTTTATACCCTAGGGCGCATTCTAAAATATCGGTAGGGCGGCGGGCACCAGCTATTTCTAAAGATATTTATTATTGAACAAGAATAAAAAATAATAAACAAAAATAATTTAAAAATACCGGTAATAAATTTATTGTACAAATTATATACACACAAAGAAACATATATACAAAACGTAATACAAAGTAAATAAAAAAACACACGTATAATTAAATCACTAAAAAAAAAAAAACACGTAAAAAAAAAACAATCTGTCAGTGTGATCTTTGGCATTGCATTTCATTGGCCAGTGCCTCGTAATTAGGAGAGTATGATAACAACCCTGTTAGCAAACTATTATTAAGATGCTCATCGGTAAGTCAAGATCTATATCGTGATTTTATTAAATTCATGTTTGAAAACAAAGATTCGCATAAATACGTTGACCCGAAAAACGATTTGATTTTATATGCCGCTTTTTTTAAAAATGGGAATCTTTCTTTTTCGACTATGTTCCATAAATCCTCTGATATTAAGGATTTTAGCAAAATATCATTCTTAAGGTTCAAAATTTCTAACTCTAGTTCTTCTGCTTTCCCCTGAACAAGGTCTGCAATACATGCGGCTAGTTCTATTACATTTATTTGGCAAGTAAAAGGATTGATACAGAAGGGGACAATTGGCTCGATATTTGTAAACTGCAGAAATCTCCCTTCAAACTGTTTTGAAGCACTTGCAGGGTCTCAATAAATAATGACACGTTTAATTCATTCATTGTTACCTAGCATTTTCCTCATGTATGGGAAGTGCACGAGAGACTTGATATGCAGATGTGATATCAACAAAGTCAATTTCGCTTTAAATGCGTATACAGAGCTTATCATTTCAGCTATATTTTTGTCTTTTCCCTGAAACTCCAAATTGAAAGAATCTAATTTTTCCATGGTGTCAGCAAGAAAACCCAACTCCACCAGCCAGCAAGAGTCTGTTAGTTCATCATAATTTTCATTTTTATCATGTATAAATGTTTTTATTTCTTCAATTAAGTTCACAAATCTTGTAAGAACTTTACTTTTACTGAGCCAACGTACTTCAGTATGCAGGATGAGATCGTGTTCTTTATCTTCAGTATCTTCTAACAGGGCCTTGAAAAGTCGGTGTTGCAATG
>PVKE010014933.1:0-34219 GCA_004027555.1 Craseonycteris thonglongyai
CCCCCGGGGTGACCGTGGTGCTGTGAGCGACACGGAGCAGGAGCCTCGCTTAGGGAGAAGTGTTGGGGTGCACACTGCAGAGCAGCCCGGGCTGCCCGGAACCCCACGGGCTGCACACCCATCCTGAGCGGATTCGCTCGTTGCTGAGCGCCTGGGGGGCCCCCTTTGCCACAAGACAGAGTGGGTGGAGGCCAGGAGGGTGGCGTGACCCTCCAGAAGCCACACGGCGGTGGCGGTGCCCCTCGGAGCTCATCTCTCTACTGGGACAGGATGACCTTCAGAGGCATCTGCGGTTCCAGCCCCTGCCCAGGGTCCCCACAATCCCCATGGTCCCCACAAACCTCATGGTCCCCACAATCCCCATGGTCCCCACAATCCCCATGGTCCCCACGCCTCCAGGAAGCCTTCGAGGACAGTGGGGTCACCTCCCGCCCTGTGTCAGGGCTCGCTGGCTACAGACTGTGAGTTCCCCAAGGCCAGGGGCGAGGGTGGAATGACCATCGCTGTCCCCACAGGGCCTGGCTTGGTGGGCAACACATGCCGGGCGATTAACAGACACGTGTTGGAGCTGAACTTGCATCTGCCCGGTGGCTTCCCGGCCTTGTTCACGGTCCGACTCGGAGAACAGGGTCACGGTCAACGCCCACCGAAGCCGACCCTGCATGCGAGCATAGCCCGCTTAGGGAGCGTGGGAGGCGGCGGGGCAGGAGGGGTGGGCTCCGAGAGGGGCCGGCCGGGCTCCCGCATGCGGGCCGCGTGCCCTGCCGACCTTCCGGGGCCGGGAGGGATTGGCTTTGATTGCTTCTGAAAACGCGTCTGCGTCAGGTGGGCTTGGAGAAGACGTTCTCCCCCGCCCGCGGCAGGATCGCGGGCCCCTACGCCCTCCCATCGCCCGGACGCGCCGGGGTCGTCACGCCGGAGCTCACGCAGGGGGACGAGCAAGGACAAGGCCTGTGCACAAAGCCGCTCGCGCTGCGGGCCGCCCCTAACCCAGCTGTGGGAGCCCCCGGGGCCTCCTCCCGTGCCCACCGAGAGCCGGGCTGGGCTCAGTGTGGCCCGCCCTCCCCAGCCCTGTCCTCCGGAGGCGTGTTTGCCGCGGGCCCAGGAGAATCTCCTCCTCCGGCACCGCGAAGCCGTGGCCACCGTGAGGGTGGGCCGGAGTCACGACCTCTCAGCCCGGGATGGCCGGGTTCCCAGAGCCCACGGGGAGGCCAGCGGGGTTCCCAGCTGCACCCCCTTCTCCGGAGGGCTGTCACCTCGGGTCCCAGCGGATGAGGAGACCTAGCCTTGTGGTGTCCGACCTGATCAGGCTGAAGGGCGAGGTGGCGTTGTCCTGGGGTTGGGCCTGTGGAGCCCGCCCGGGCCGGCCGCCCCTAAGCGGTCGTGGGAGACGCCCCGGCCGCGCCGTTGCCGCGCACCGGAGACGCACAGGCGGGCTCAGCCCTGCGAGCCTCGGCGGCCTTGGCCTTAACGCGCCGTGTTCACCCCTCGCTCCGTGGGGCGAATTACACGCGTGACGCAGGCAGGGCCTGTTCCGTGGTGCCTGGCGCACAGCACGTGTGGCATGAGGGCAGTCGTGAGTAGCTGCGCCGATCCGAATGGCTGTTCCACGTGGAGAAGCCACACGGGCCCGCAGTCCGGCCTTGAACGTGAGCCCAGCGCCCGCGGCCTCAGGGAGACGGGCCGACTGGAGGGAAGCCACCAGGTCCGGCTGGCTCCTCGGTGGGTGCCCCCCCTTTCCTCCTAGAGTTTTAGGGTGCTGGTTGTGGGCTGGGACAGGCACCATGGCGTATGGTATGAGGTCTGCCCCCCTGGCAGGCAAGTAGGGAACCAGGGGGCCAGGGCAGCTAAGCCCTGCAAGGCCCGAGGGGTGCAGGCGTGGGCCCTGCAGACAGAGGGCCCCACGGGGTGCCTGGGAAGGTGATGAGCACCCAGTGCCCCCCGCGGCCCCTGCTCGCTCCAGCGCAGAGAGGCCTGGGGGGCCTAGACCTTTGGTGCAGTTCCGAGTACCGGTCGCGTCAGCACCCCCTTTATGGATGAGGAAGCTGAGGCTCAAGAGCACATGACTGGCCCAGCGAGTACAAGGGCCTTGCTCCCGCTCCGTGACAGCGGCCCATCGGTCTAGCCTTGGCCCCCACGGGATCCAGTGAACATACGGGGGCTTGGGTTAAGGGGAGCAGGGGTCCCCGGAGAGCCCTCGGGCCGCAGTGTGAGCGCGCACGTTCACGGCTCCGGGCCCCGGCCGCGTGGGAGCTGCCCTGCCGTCGGCTCAGGCCGCCCTCCCTGCCAGCCCAGACGAGTTCGGGATCCACTGAGCGACCCCCAGAGCCAAGCCAGCCGCCCAAACTCTGTCACCTGTGCCCGCCCACGGACATGCTGGAAGGCGCTCCACCCCACAGGCTGCCCCGGAACCGAGGTGCAAGCCGAGGGATGTATTGGAACCCAGGGCTCGTAAAGTCACCCCACAAAGGACAGACGGGGAGCAGCCCCGACCCGGATTGGGTGTGAGCAAGGTCAGGAGCCCGGGCGCTCTTATCTGCAGCCACCCATGTCACCGTGAAAGGACTGTGTCTCCAGGTATGCGCTGGCTGTAAGGACAATGGCCGGGGAGGCCGGGAGGGCTCAGTGGGTTAAGCGCTCACTTTGCAGCCCCGGGGACCGAGGATCGAATCCCGGCCCCGGCCCGTGGGGACCCACATGCTGAACTGGGGAGCTCCCCCAGTTGGGTTCTCACCGGGGTGAGACCCCGGCCCAGCTCCTGCCCTGTGCAGCCCCGCACCCACCTGTGGAATGAAACTATGTGGAAAAACCAATGATGTGCAACTATGGAGACTGCTCTGGGCCCTCCCCCTTCTCTCTGTCTCTGTCTCTGTATCTCTCTGTCAAAAACAATAAATAAATCTTTAAGAAGGAAGGAAGGACATGGCCGAATGCAGAAGGGCAGCACCCAAGGTGCCCCTGCGTCCTCCCAGCCCGCTGACAGATGGCTTTGCCGTCCAGGGCCCCCTTCCCTTGCAGCCTGCGACCCCCTCGCCCTTCCGTCCCCCGTCAGGGGCCGCCGGGTCAAGACCGACTGGAGCCGAGGACATGCCGCCTCAGGCTGTGTGCAGGGCCCTCCGACAGGGCTCCCCTCACCTCTCCCCTGACCCTCCTCACCCTTCCCTGCGAGCGCCGCACGAAGCTGTCACTCCAATTCCGCGCGTCCCGTCAAGCCGGAGCTGCCGGTGGCTCTGTGGGGCTGGCTGGACGCGCGTTCAGCTGGAGCCAACGAACGGTCAACAGACAGCCCCTCGGTGAGGCGAGCCGCTCCGCGTCTGCCGCGCGCCCGCCGTCGGGGGCACCGGCGTGCCCGTCTCATGGGGGCACAGGCTTCTCAGCGCCTGTGAGCGCCGCAGCTGTTTGTGGGCAGGGGGACAGCAAGGCCTGACCCCCGGGAAGTGGAGGTCTGGCGCTCCCGCTCTGAAGGGAGCAGAAGCCCGCGTGGTGCAACCTGCCCCTGCTCCTGGAAGACACGTCAAAGGCACGTCGTACAGAAGGCGGCTTCTCACCCCAAAGAGGCTGCGGACGCCCGCGGCGGGGCAGGCGGACACGGGCCGAGCTGCCTGGCCTGCGCCCACAGCGCTTCCAGGCCCTCCGGGGCGGGCGAGGCCGCAGGCGGATCGGATGGACAGTCTGGTCGCCGGCGGTCAGCCCTCGTCCCCTGTCCAGGGCGTCCTCGTTTGGACAAACATCTGGTCTCTCACGTCGCTGTCCGTTCACTCCGGCAGCGTGGGGTGGGGGTCCCCGAAGTCTCAGTCCTTGCAGGACACTGGCTACGGGGATAACTCAACAGCGTTTCGATGCATCGCGCCCTTTGTACAAAGCGCACCCTTTCGTTTAATCTTCACGGGAACCTCGCACGGACCCCATTTTTCAGATCAGAAAACTGAGGCTCGGGGAAGATGCGTGCCTTACCAGGGACACGCAGCCAGGAACTGGCTGTCACACTACCTCTAGTACGTAGGTAAGGGAATGAGGCTTAGAGATGTCGAGCCACGGACCCCAAAACCACACGGCCAGCAAGTGACCAAACCCAGCTTTTAATTCCGTACCTACGTTCTCTTTCCCAAAGAGACACGACCCCACTCTTGGGATCCTAGAGTCCAGCTGGGCGACAAGACGGACAGGCGCTAACACGTGTGGAGAAAATGCACCTGCTAACAGACAAGTAGATCCTTTTCCGGGACTTCACTTTTGAAGCCCAGTTCCCCGCTTTCCTCTGAGGATAAAAGACGTGTCTCGTAGAGCTGCTCTGCAGCACCAGACCCCACGCACAGGTGTCGCCACCGCGCTCCCTGGAGCTTCCGCACATCCGCAAATCCATTTGTTCTAACAGTTTCTAAGTGAAACGTCCACCTACCGTGTTTGCTTATAATTGAGTTTTCTTTGGATCTCAAAGGCGTAATACAAAGAGCGATGAAACCTCGTGGGTTTGAGGGAAGAAGGCCTTTCAAAAGGAGGTCTGAGCCGGGCTCTGAAGGGTCACGGGAGCAGTTCCCGTTTTCAGCTCATCATCCCAGATGCTGCGTCAGGCCGCGGCTTAGCAGGAATGAGGGACTTCTCAGCACCCGGGCGCGCCTCTGTCCCCGCCGCCTGCACCACAAAGCAGCCATGCAGCCTTTTCCCGAATTCTCACGCTCACCCTACAGACGAGGGGTGACTGAGTCCACTTTGCAGTTGAAGAAACGGAGGCCCAGGGAGGTTTCGCGCCTCCCCCGAGGTCACACGGCGATGATGACAAGGGGTAGAGATGGAATCGGACCCTGTCTGCCTGCCTAGAAGTTCACGCTTCCTGGCTCCTACCGTGACCCCTGCCTCGATCCATCTGGTCCCGTCTGGTCCCCGCGATGGGCCCCTCGTGTTCCCAGGCAAAGGGTGTTTCCTCTGTGACATAAGAGAGGAAGGCAGGGCGGGTGGCAGTAGGGGGGTCCCTGGTCCAGACTGTGCTGAGCAGACCAGCCTGTGGAAGCCGCGGACTGGAAATGTCCCCTCTGGAGTTAATTTCAGTCACAGTGTCTTTCCTATTAAACGGAGCAGTTGGCTGGCTGTGGGTGTCAGAATGGTCTCATAAAACTGGAATCCAATCTCATCTTCGGGGGAGGGGTGTGAGGGCGGGTGGGGGAGGGGAGCGGGCAGTGTTTACAGGTGCCGGTGGGTAAAGACAGCAATTTGTCAGCTCCCCGCGGCCACTGGCTGGTGGGCCCCGGCGGAGTTCTGTTTGGGGCCCAGGAGCTGGCGTGTGGGCCGGTACCGGCGGCTCTGGGCGGCCTCCTCGCGGGCGGGCGGTGCGGGCCCAGCCGCATCCGCTGTCGGGGAAGCTGGGCCGCTGTTGGGGGGCTGTTTGCACGTGGGACCTGGCTGCTCTCTATCCCGCCGCGGTTCCTTGTTCCCAGGGTGTCTCGCGGGGCTAACTGTGCTTACCGATTTTTTAAGCAAATTTCCTCACCAAATCCTGGGACATCGAGGCTCAGAGAAGTTGACCAAGATCACAAAGCCCACAAATGCACGAGTCAGGTGTTTATCTCCCCGGCATCGTGCCCCTCGGGGCCCTGCCAGAGACTCTGCTCAGGACAAGGGCCGGAGAACTAGGGGCCCTGTGGGTGGGAGTGCATAGAAAGATGCACCTACAAACTATTTCCCCACTAACAGAGAAGCAGAGAGAATAAGAGATGCTGGGGCATGCAACCATGCTGTCCAGATCTTCACGTGTGCCCCTTCCATACCAACCTGAAGACTTCAGAGTCAGTCAGTTGCCTAGATTTGCAAAGGACACACACACACGATTAAGCATCTTTCCCATTATTCTGCAAATCTAAATTTTTCTGGACCGTCTGCACACATAACACACACACTGGTCTAGATGATTCAGAGGGAGCAGGACCCTCTACCTCCGGCGGGTCCTGCTGATGGGCACTTTTGGAGGGATCTGGGCCTGACCTGGGGAGGTTCCCACAGGACCCCGGCCCTGGGGCCCCCCCAGCGGGTCCAGGCCGTTTCCTAGAGACCAGGACGGGCAGAGACCGCAGACCGCAGCCGGGCTGGAGTGGAGGCGGGAGCGCGGCCGGCCGCCTTGGCAGTCCTTGCAGGGAGCATATGGGACGGAGCAGATGGGCTGGCAGGGGCGCCCGAGCGAGAGCCACGAGGGCAGGAGCGGGGCGGGGGCAGGCGGACAGAGAGACGGCAGAGAGGACGTGGGCTTGGCGCTCTGCAGGGCCCAGGCGGGGGCTCGGGGCACGCAGCTCGGGGGCGCGCAAAGGGGCACGCGTGTTCTGAGGTGTGCAAAGGGGCATGCATGCTCGGGATGAGCAAAGTGCACATGTGCTTGGTGGTGAGCAAAGGGGCACGCGTGCTCGGGGGTGCTCAGACAAAGCCGTACGGGTGCTGGGGGCGCGCAGACAAGGCGGCACGGGCTGGGCGTGGCTCAGCAGCCCGTGTGGAGGGTCTCCCCTTCCCGGGTGCCTCTCCCCGCGAGTGGAAGGATGGGGGCTGTGGGACAGGCCTGCGGGCACTGGACTTGGGTGGCCTTAGAGCTAGAGCTGGGCTCCCCAATCCCGCGTTCTCCTCCCCCAGTGCTACACCCACCCCCTTCATTCTCCAAGGCTCAGATGCAAACATCTGTTTGCCGACAGAGACTGAATCATTTTTTGTTGTTGTTGAGCAAATCAAACCCAAAGGCACTCTAAAGAGATGCTGTCACATGAACACTTTAGACCGGGGACCCACGTTATTGGGGGGCTAGACTTTGCTGGCTGTTAGGATGGGTGGCTTCCTGAAGCTGGGGTGATAGATGAGGTTCCTGGAGCCGGGCACCATCAGCCTGCAGGAGGGGAGCCTCAGGGTGGCCGGGGGCACACGGCCCAGTCCCGTGATGAGCGACGAAACAGCTGTCACATGAAGGAGGAGCCCTTATTCTCCAGCAGGGGAAGTCCAAGGAGGCGAGCCGGAGCTCGGTGACAGGGGACGTGACTTTTCTCATGGTTCCCTCGATCTCAACAGTGGGGGTCCCCCAGCAGGGACTGAACAGCCACCCCAGGGACGGTCGGAGAAGCCATCCGGCCGCTGATACGTGGCGACGTCATGAAAGAGGTCGTGCTGAGTATCTCGAGGGGCGATTCAACTGACGCTGAACTCCTTGTTCCTTGGCCATTGTCCTGGTGGAGAAGTCATCCTGGAAAAGCTGTTTTTGAGACAAAAGGGAGAGAGAGAGGCTGTCACAGACCTGGTTTACTCGGCGTCTTTCCCAAATGCTCGGGGCCGTTGTCCCACATGGTCACCTGAGCGTGCAGTGTGTCCTTCTCCCCGTGCCAGCAGCACCCCTGGGACCCCTCCTCCCGGCGGGGGCAGAGCAGGGGCGTCCTGGGGTGTGACGGGGCCCTTCCTGCGCTGGTATCAGAGCCGCCCCGCCATCCGGTGTCCTGGAAACCCCGCGGGGCCTGGGTCACCGGACCGCAGGGCGCCCGCCTGCGCGGTCTGTCCTGTGCCCGTGGGCTGTGGGGCTTTTCTCCTCCCCGGCTGCCGGCACCGGTGTTTGTGGGGCGTCCTTGGAATCCAAGTGTCTTTGGCGTAATTACTGTCAATTGCTCCCACTATTCTATAAACTCATCCAATTAAGAGAAAGTTATTAACTTTATAAAATATCGCCGGCGTCCCACGGTGCCGTGTGTAGACGGCATAGCAGTGTGAGCGGCAGAGTCAGCGTGAGATACCATGCAAATGAGGAGGCTCGTTCACTTCTTCTTAAAAACAGGACAACAGCTACACCGTGGGGGTGGGTTGCCTCTCGGGTGGCCGGGGGCTGAGCCCAGCAGCCTCCCCAGATGTGGCTCGGGGGTGCCTTTGGCTGAGGCGCCCCCAGCTCCTTGGGCCCTTGACTGCAGACGCCTGAGCCCCAGCTCCACCCCTTACCAGCTGTGTGACTTTTCAGTGCCTCCTTAACCTCTCTGGGCCTCCTTTCCTTCTCTGTGAGCCCCCTCGTGCTGTGAGGATTCCATAAATGAAGAAACAGGAAACCTTTGGGACAGACGTGCAGTAGCAGTGAGCGAATTTCAGCGAATAGTAACTTTATTATTGCGGGAAAGGGTGGGCAGCTGTGGGAGGGCCTGTCTCCCCCTGAGGTGTCCTCGGATCGGTGACACCCCGGTGGGGAAGGGTAAGGTCCCATCACACGAGTCATCCTAGCGTTACCGTAAGATCCATCATGGGTGGGCGGTCGCGTTTAACAGGAACGTTTGGATGCAGTGCCGTGTACTTGAAGTGCCACGTAGCTCGCACGTGGGCAGCGTGGCGGCTTCTCGTGAAGTGAGGGTGTCTGTAGAGACCCCCCGTGTCTCCAGGGGCTGAGCGGTGCCGTGAGGAGGAAACTGTGGCCCTGGGGCGCACCGCCTCCCCGTCAGCAGGAGCGGACGTGTCCGGAGACTGACGGTGACGGTGACAGTGACGGTGACGGTGACAACTGGCCACCGTCCCCAGCCCCGGCAGCAGCCTCAGCTTCTCCAGCTCCGGCTCTCTGGTGGGCTGGGGACTCTCTGGGGACAGGGCCACCCCTTGCGTCCAACGGGACGCTGGGTGGTGGGTCTGGGTGGGAACCTTGGGCAGTAGCAGCGTTGCTGCCGCCTCTAGCGGCCTGTGAGCAAACACTGGAGGTCCGGCTGCCGGGTGGCCCGCTGAGCGGAGGTTGTCCCCAAAGCCCCGTTGTCCTTTGTGGTGCCGTGACTTCAGGATTGGCCCGTTGGCCGCCCGGCAAGGGCGACAGCCACACAGCCTCACAGGGGACAACCTCGGGTCAGGGGTGACTAAGCTGGAGGCGAGCCTGACCCTGGCTGCAGGGGGGTGGGGTCTCCTTGGTGACCAGGGTTGTCACCTTGGCTTCCCCTCCTCCACTGTGTTGCAGGTCACCTTCCTTACGGTCAAGACCCCTAATCCCCGTGGAAGCCGGGGATCAGGTCACAGGAGAGCCAGGGCACTGGGAGGGCCCCGGCCTCTGTCCCCCATCCTGTGCCATCAGCCCATGTGACCGTGAGCAAGTCCCGCGGCTCCAGCAGCCGGGCTTCCAGCCCGAGAGCCGACCGCGTGAGCGCAGACGTGCGGATGCATAACGGGGCGCAGGGCATAACGGGGTGCTGTGAGGCACCTCCCGGTGCCTCCTCTCCTCGCCCAGCTCCAGGAGAGCCCGCGGGAAGGGTCGTGACAAATACCCCCAGCAAGCGCCCCTTTGCCCAGGCAGCCCCTGCTTTCCTCACACCCTCACCCCACCCCGCAGCCCACAGGGCGCCGCGGCCCCCTCTCAGCTGGGCCCGGTTCCGGGAGCCTGGGGGGCTGGGGGCTGCTTGCAGCCGGAAGCTCTGCGCTCTGCAGGGCGGCCCCCTCACCCCTCACCCTCCCCTGGATCTGGCAGCAGCAGCAGCCCCGGGAAGAGCAGCCTTGGCCCCAGACCCCCTGGGGCGGGTTATATTTGGATATTCAATGTAATGACAGGTCTCCAGGCAGCCCTCCCTCCCACCTGGCACGGAGGGGGCTGGCTTCTATTTAGGTCTGGCGTTCCCGGGGAGGCACCCTCGGTTCTGAAATGGAAATGCTTTTCATAGCTCGCCGGCCCCGAGCCCCTGAGCTGGCGGTGGACTTTGGGGTTCCTTGTACTTGGTGGAGGATGTGAGCAGCCTCGGCGCATTAGGGGTCACAGAGCACCCCATGTGTTGAGCACGGGCAGGAGGAAGGGCATCTTATTATTGTCGCTGCCCACCTTCACGCTTCCCTTCCAAGCGGCTGCCTTCCCTGAGAACTTTGCTTTCTGCTTGAAAGTCACCTCCCCCAGGAAGTCCTCCCAGATGTATCCACCTGCCTCTGACCGTGTCCACCATTGTGTGGAAGTGTCCTTGACTCTTCCCCTGGGTTGCCCTCTGTGCATCGCCAACAACATCAGCCCTGCAAGAACGCCTGTCTCCTGCCTGGAGTTAAAGGGTTCGGGGGCTGGGGTGACCATACCGGGGGGACCAAAGACCTCTTAAGGAATCTGAGTGTAAGAGGCTTTGGGAGGGGGGACAGGGACCCTTAAAAACTATCGCATGTATGCACACATTTGAAGACAGCTTCGGGGTACGGGGCTCCTCAGAAGCCCATCCATGGACCCGGGAACGGACAGTGGCAGGGACGTCTCCGGTCCCCTCGCTCCTGACCCTGCCCGTGTGCTGATCTCTGTTACCTCCAGAAGGGCGGCTGCGTTTGTCAAGCAAAACTGCCTTTGCCTCTGAGGCTGGGGGTCGATCCCTCGCCGGTGGAGGCGGGAGGGATGGAAGGCCTGGTGCTGATGAGCAAAGTGCAAGCAGAAACCTTCCAGGCTGACACGGAGCATCTGCCTTGTCTGACGGCCTCGCCTGAGCGCTGGGACAGGAAGCCGGCGGGCTTGGCGCGCCTGTGCTGGGGGAGGGGTGCAAGGGGCTGTCTCCGCCGCCCGGGGGAGCTTTGTCCACAATGGATCCCCAAATGGGGCCAGAAGCCGGGCTGGGCCCTCGTTGCTTGAGCGCTGTCAGGTTCAGGTCAAAACGAGCGGGGCTGGCTCTGCAAGCCAGCGGCAGGGGCAGGAAGGCGCACAGAACAGGCGGCCGTCAGCCAAGGGCGAGGTCCTCTCGGGCCCCAGTCTAGGCCGTCCCGGCCGCGTGCGGCCCACGGGCCGTGCATCGGGCAGATGCGGTTTAGCTGAACCGAAGCCCCGCAAGTACGGACATAAAGAAGCCACCTGGAGACTGGGAGGAGGGGCAGAGACCCCAACGGGCTGGGCCCACACGGCCTGTGACCATTAAAAATCAGGAGGGATCATCTCCGTCCCGCCCGAAGGAGTGAGGGCTCCCGGCCCGCACGAGGCTCCCCAGCCCGGGGTTTCAGTGCCCGGAGAGAAGTCCCCACGGGTTCCATCTGTGAGAAGCAGTGGGGATGGTGGCCGGATGGAGGCTGAGTGACTTTCTCCAGGGAAGCTGTTCCCAGCCCCTGGCGCTCAGAACTCACTCACCGGGAGGTCGCAGGAGGGAAGGAGACCCCCGCCCCCCAGCAAACCTGAGAGCGCAGTACTGTGGGCGCTCCCAGCATCGTCTCCCACGTACCCAGCCGTCCCCACGACACCGAATGAGACTAGAGGATAAGGGACGGTGGTAAGAGTGCCTCTGGGCCCAGGCCAGGTGTCGGGCACACGCCGGTCTCACCCTCACCGCCCACACACAGGGAGGCTGGGGTTGGCAGACGCCAGACGATGAAGTGACCGCCTGCCCCTGCCCAGCCCCGGCTCGGCTGGGAGAACCCAAGCCAGGGTTCAAGTCCATGTCAGCCCGGCCCCAGCACATCCGTGTGATCCCGGGGGCATGGGGGTGCCCACCCAGACACGCTGGAACAGAAGCAGAGCCCCCTGGGCTCAGGACCACGGGACGCCAGGGGCGGAGCACCCGGATGTGGCCCAGGGCCGCCCCTTCCTCGTGTCCTGGCCGGGTGGCCGGGTTCCACGTGATTGCGTGGTGACGGGTGGCCGGGTGCTGCTGGGGGCGCCTGAGTTGAGTTCCGGGATGTGAGGACGGCCCAGCCTAACTAGGGGTCCCGGGAAACATTGACCAGACCCGCCCGGCCGTGCGTGTGGAGGGGGGGGGGTACAGGCAAAAAGGAGAGTTGCACGGATCTGACACCTGGGAGGGCAGGTGCGGCAGGGCACAAGGAAGGGGAGCCTCCACCTTCTGGGCACGCCCTGCCCCTCCCCCCAACCCACCGCCAACAGCCAGCCGGCCTGTGCCCGGGCCGGGCAGCCGCGCGCCCTGAGCACCTGCCCGTGTCTCCGTGGCAGGGAGCCCTGCATCCCCGACGGGCCGGGGGCCAAGGAGGCAGGGCGGGCGGCCTAGCAGGCAGACTCCTTCCGTTCCATCCCCGGCGCCTGCAGCCCCGGGGGAGGGGAGCGGGGTTCCACGAGGGACATGTCTGCTGGCGGGCGGCCCACCCCCCTGGAGCATGAATAAGTAAACAAGTGCAGTAATGAGCCCGGCAGCCTCAGTAGCAGGCCCGGCGCGGTTCCTTATTCATGAGCAGCGCCCTCGCCCACGGGGGCCTCTGTTGTTTGTGACAAAGTCACGCCTGGGCCTGGGGGGAAGGAGTGCTGGGCCGCCCTCGATCGCCCCGAAGGCCCAGTTCACAGGATCCCTCTCCCATCCGGGGAACCGTGGTCTGGGCTCGGGGCCGCTTTGCGTGCTGCCTCTCCACGCCCTGGTCTGTGAAACCCACGCGTGCCACCGAATGTTCGGGTCACTGTCGTGTCCTCAGCACGGGCCTCGCGGGCCAGGCAGCCTGCAGGGGCTCGCACCCCGGTCGCGCCCGGGCACCGAGAGCCATCCGCGCCCCTGAGAGCCGGGCTTGGACGCGGGCTGCCGGGGTTCGAATACCAGCCCCGCCAGTGCCCGGTGTGGTGCCCTGGCTGAGGCCCCTGCCCGTGGAGCTCCCTTGTCGACCACGTGGGGGTGGTCGTGCTGCCTTGAAGGGTCGTTTTAGGGATAAGCAAGGCGTTTGGGGCCATTCCTGGCACGTGGTAGGTAGATGCTCCGTATGTTAGAGCTGCCGGCGGTCGTCACAGGGCCCGGGGCCTCCGGGACATCCTGGCCGTCTAGATAAAGCTTGTCCGGCCCGTGGGCCGCATGTGGAATGCGCCCCAACACACGTTCATAACCTTTCTGCAGCCTTTTGGTTCTTTCTTTAGCTCATCAGCTGTCGCTAGTGTGAGCGTATTTCATGTGTGGCCCAAGACGAGTCTTCTTCCTCTGACGTGGCCCCGGGGAAGCCACAAGGTTGGACCCCCCGGATCTAAGTGAAGGGAATAGAATGTGAATCTCAGGTCGTGGGGGATACTGAGTAGGGGGTAGGGGGTGCGGTGCTTATGGTCTTTCCTGATGGTGTCACTTACTCTAACTGGTGTGGGCTCCTCCCGACCCGAGGGCTCTCAGCAGGGGCCTCTCGTGGCCTCAGAAGGTGAAGGGTGTGGTCTCCCCATGGAGGGGCTCCTGTCCCCCCACCGGCCGCCAGCCCCGTGGAGAGGGGCTCTGAAAGCCGGTTTCCTGGTGGGCTGTGGGGGGCTATGCCCCCCGGGCTGAGGAGGCAGCCTGAGGCCCGGTGCCTTCGGGCCTTTGCGTCTCTATTTCTGGGCCCAGAAATGCTGGGCCAGCACCATCGGGCCCCCTGGCATTTGGATCTCACTGCGGTTTATTTAGAGCTGGATGCAGGGGAGGGAAGCGGTGGGCGCAGGGGGGGGAGGCAGGAACAGCTGGAGCGGCTTCGAGGGAGCAGCTGCTCTGGAGACTGCTCTGTGGGTCTGCAGCAAAATTGTGGCTTTTCATACTTTTCAGGGGATAATCTCTTGCTCGATAAATTCCCGCCGAGGAGGCGGGATCGGCCCCGAGATGCTTCGTGCCCTCGCTGCCAGCCTCCCGCGATGGCCCGTGAGACCCGTTCGAGACCCAAGTGCAGGGGCATCTGCGGGTCCCAGTGCCTTGTCCTCACCCCACCCCCCATCCCCGCTCGGGTCTGGCTTCCTGGCCCCCAGCAGAGCACAGGTCCCAGGCCTGTCACCCCTCCCTGCCGGGCAGTGCCCAGGGAAAGGAAGCTGCGGTCGCCACGGCCCTGTGGCCCAGCCACCAGTAATGCCAGGAAATAACAGGCTGTGAGGAGCTGCATGCAGATGCCTTGGCTCTGAATGGCTTTAATTGTCACCGCTGAGGCGGTGGCTCAGGCCGCCCCCTCCCTGCCCTGGTGTGTGGGGGGCGCAGGAAGCACAGGGACCCTGCCGCGTGGGGCACAGAGCCGGAGGGGGAGGGAGGCCGGCGAGCCCCCGCCCTGGGGCCGGGCCTGCGGGTCACAGCTGTGCTCACGGCGTGGGGACCCACTTTCCGTCCGACATGATCCGGGGCGAGATGCGGCTCCACAGTCGCAAATCCCTCTCCGCGTCGGAACGCAGCTGCCAGAGAAGCTCCGCTCCGCCGCCCGGCCCTGCAAGGGAAAGCGGGGGCTGCGAATAACAAGGCAGTAAATGCCCCCCCCACACACACTCCAGGAAGCCCTGCCCAGCCGCCCCCACCCCAGCGGGCCCCTGGCAGAGCTGGGCACAGAGACCCGGCAAGGCCGGGAGCCGGGGGCCGGCCCTCAGCCCCGCTTCCCTGACTTCGCGCCTCTCCCTAAATCCCAGCCCACTCGGGACCCCCGCACCCACTTCTCAGCGTCTCCCTCTCAGGCAGCTCCGTTCCTGTCGCCCCCAGGGCTGCAGACAAGAATCCTTACACCATTCGGTGACGGGTTCTGGCCCAGTGGGCCCGCAGCGCTTACCGGGTGGAATGGGGAGGCAGGAGCAGGGCGGTGGCAGATGCCTTGTGTTGGGCGGCGAAGGCTGAGGAAGGGCCCAGTGAACACAGTCACAGCGTGTTCAGGCGCCGTGGGTGACAGGGCTGTGCATCCACCCTCCCAGGGGCTCTGTCCAGAGCGCCACCTTCCCACCCAGGGAGGGGTCCCGCGTGCGAGTTCACTTGGAGGAAGACAAGCACGCTCCGGAGGACGTGTCCGGCCCGAGCATGCTCTGTGGTTCCGTGGGGCTTCCTTAGGTAATTAGGAGACACCGTAGACTTTCAGGTTAGAGACCAATACGGAGGCTGCAAACATAGGTCTGGAGAAGGCAACACCCAAACGCCAATGCAGCGAAATCCACCGCGGCGCCGCCTGGCAGGCTGGCCGGGCTGGTGGCCGGGAACCGGGGCCGGGGTTTGCCCAGGGCCTTGCCTGCCGGGCGCTCCGGGCGCTGTCCCGGGTCCTGAAACACCCCGGTTCCCGGCTCCCTGATTCCGTGTCTCCGGAGCTCTGCCCTCTGCAGTTAGCTGTTGTGTGGAGACTAATTTCCATATAATAACATTTCGTTATTCGTAATAAATCATGCCCACGGTGCGGAGACTGGGTTATGTCATTATTTGCAAACCTACAGGATGTAATTAGACCGTGTCTGGAAACCTCCGTGCGGAGGGCGGCAGCTCAGCCCCAGTACTGTCCAGTGACAGCGCCGGTGGACCCTGCGTGCTGGGTGACCGCTCGTCTGTGCCGAGGGAACAGAGAGCCCACGGCAGTGACAAACTCACAGGCGTGGGGACCTGGGAGATGCCAAACCAGCTGATGCCCGGCTACCGCGTGCCTCCTCTGTCTTCCTACCAGCCTGTATACGTAGTAGCGGACCCGAGGCCCAGACTGGCCTCTGCCCGCGAAACGATGAGCGCTGTCTGGAGCTTCCTTGTGATGCACTGAATACGCGTGCCGGATGGTGCTTCACAGGGACGCCGTGTGAACATGCACCTGTGTGGCTCCCTTTTGCTGCTGTTTAAAAAAATTTAATTTTAATGTTTTTGAAGAGACAGAGAGAGACAGAGAGAAGGGGGAGGGCCCAGAGCCGTCTCCATAGTTGTACGTCATCCGGTTTCGTTCCACACAGGTGGGCGGGGGCCGTGCAGGGCGGGAACTGAACTGGGGGCTCCCGCATGGGAAGCTCACCCCCAGTTCAGCATATGGGTCCACACGGGCCGGGGCCGGGATTCGATCCTCGGTCCCCAGGGCTGCAAAGCGAGCGCCTAACCCTCTGAGCCGTCCCGGCCTCCCTGTTGCTATCTTTCTGGAACGCTTGGCTCCACTGCTGTCGGGGAGCATGTACGGCAGGTCCCGTGGGCACTACCTGAGACTCGGAGGGGTCACTCATCTTACACCCATTCCCAAACTTCTCTCTCGTGTTGAGTCTCCCCCACGCATGGCACTAAGGGCGTGGCAGCTAGACGTGGCGCTCAGATGCCGACTCCCACTCCGACCCGCTGCTTCTCCACCCCTCCCGACGGCTGCTGGGATGTTTTTTCCTGAGGGGATGGCCGATGCGCTGCACGTCCAGGGGTGCTGCTACCTGGTAGGAGTCCCCTTAAAAACAGAGCGTGCAGCCTCCCAAGCTCTGGGCTAGAGAGTGCTTCACCTCCCGGTGCCCTGGGGTCTTCGGGAACTCTGGGAGCGGTTCCCACTTGCCCCACAAGGGTCTCACGTGCCCTTGCGGGGCAGCTCCCCACGATAACTTCGCTTCGTCGAGGCTGTGGAATGTGCCTGCAAACGCTGAACTGATTCAACCCACCGCTTTCAGCGGCAACAAGCGGCTTGTGCGCGCGGCTGTCTCTCCGGTGCGTCTGCAGGAAGCCGAGGGTGTTCCGGGCCACGGACCAGACAGAACAACCCATAGCAGCGCAGGAATGCTCGGCCTGCTCCCGCGCGACTGTGTCTGGGAGCCGAAGATGTGGCGTTTGGCTCCTTAGCCACTTTACCTGCGGATTTCCACACCTGCCCTCGTTCGATGCCTGTGCTCGGGAAGGTGCTGGAGGAAAGCTGGTCTTACGCTGCGTGGAACGGCCTGAGGGTGTAAAAGGCTGCGTTGGAAACCGCGCGTGAGGTTGGCAAAAACCCGTCTGCGGACGACCCGCACGCAGGTGGACGTGGGGACGGCGGCTGGCGTTGATGAGCAACTCCTGACTGTGAAGTCAGGTAGAAAAATGCACCCCCTGGGAGAGGGTCATCCCCATCTCAGGACATTTCTGTGGAAACAGGCAGGAATCTGAGGATTCCGGGATAACTGGGTGTTCGACGGCCAGCTGTCCTCAGAAGGGAATAGGACATAGTCCTTGGAATGGCGCTTGGAAGACGATTTAATGACACAGAATAAAAGATCTTGCTGTAATAGAAAGCGGGGGGTACGTCTAAACCTGTCTATGCGGCCAGATCTCAGCCCCCGCCCCCCCAAAAAAAACCATGAAGGGAGATACACCACAATGTTAGCTTTTTGTCTCTGGCTGATGGGACTACAGATCTTTCTTATTTTCCTGTTTCTGCTCTGCCGGATCGCCCGGCCCTCTTATAGTGAGCGCAGGTTGCATTTTAATCGGGAAGAAGCAGCCGTGTCCCGAAGCCCTTCGGAAACCGGCGTCCTCGCCCCTGTTCTTGGGAGTCTCTCCCGTCCTCCCCACCCCGGCCTGGAAGAAAGCGAGTCTCCTCACAGCTCCCGGACGGCCTCCCCT
This sequence comes from Craseonycteris thonglongyai, assembly GCA_004027555.1. NCBI lineage: Eukaryota > Metazoa > Chordata > Mammalia > Chiroptera > Craseonycteridae > Craseonycteris > Craseonycteris thonglongyai. Next base: position 17,127 of record PVKE010014933.1, read on the forward strand.
CCCCCGCCCCTCTCCAGAGAAGTGTCTCCGGGAGACATCAAAGGGGGTGTGTGTGCCTGGCTGTGAGAGTGAACGAGGAAGACAGAGCGATCATTAGATAGGGAAGGAGGAGCCCCGCCATAGAAATGCAAAGCAGAACAATTGCAGAGACAGGCAGGGTGGTCTCCCACCTTGACAAAGGTAACAATGAGGAACTCCAATCCCGCAGAGCAGCTGTCAGAGGCCAGGGGTGACAGGGGGTCTTCAGGGGGCGTCGAGCCCTTCCTCCCTTCGGTTCCACCTCCCAGGACCTAAGGCTGGTCAGGTCTCTTGGGAGAGAAAGGCGAGGGGCCTGGGCAGACCAGCCACCAGGACCTGGGACCCGAAAGTGGGCTTCAGAGGGGGTCCGGGCTGCTGTCAGACACCAGACAGGCCGCACAGCAGGGAGGACGGAAGGGGGAGCACCACGCTTGTTCCGCTCCCTGTCCCCCCCCCCCCCCGGCTAAGGACGCCGCCGTCTGCCTGAGGTCTGGGTGCTGTCTCAGGCCCCGTGGACACCCTATTCCATGTCGGCACAGCGACATGGGGGAGAACGCTGAGCCGGGAGAGGCGGTGGGGTCCCCGGGGGAGGCGGTGGGGGCCCCCGTGACTGCGTCCATTGTCACAGCCCTGCCTGCAACCCCCACAGCGCGGCGGTGCCATGTGGCCGCCGGGGGCCCGGGCTCTGGAACCAGGCTGCCGGTGGCCCGAGCCGGCTTCTGCAACTCGTGTGCTGGCTGTGATGCAGCCTCGTTGCGCCTCGGTTTCCCCATCTGAACAACGAGGCTCACCAGAGCCCCGCCCTCGCGGGTTTTACCCAACGCTGGGAGGCGCTCTGAACACGGCCGGCCTCGACCAGGCTGCTCGGGACTCTTACTGCAGCCACGCGGTGACACGGGGACGCGGTGACGCGGGGACGCGGTGTCCCCCTGAGCCAGGGCCGCCCGGCCTTTGAGGGAGAGGCCGTGGGCTGCCATGTCCGAGCCAGAGCTCTGTGCGGCCCCGGGCCAGACCCCGGGGGCATTCCTAACAGAAGAGGCATGGGCCCAGCCCTCGGGGGGCTCCCAGGGAGACGGGAGGCCCTGTGCACACCCGTGCACACACACACATGCGCCCTTGCCTACGTGTGCCCACATGCACAGACGTGCCTGCATCGCACACACCTGTGTTCATGCCTGCGTGTGCACACACCCACGTGCACGCACACACAGGCCGCTCAGGCACCGCATGAGGACAGCGTGCTCTGCATGTGAGCGCCGATGGCTGCGCCCCAGCTGGGAGGCCTTCCCGCAGGGGGTGCCCCGTGCCCTACGGGGCAGAGGGATGGCGGGGACCCACCCCCCAGAGAGAACCAGGAGGCAACAGCAGCAGCGCCCGGCTCTGCAGAACCGGCTCCTGACCCTGCAGCCCCAGTGGCTGCTGAGCTGGGACCGGCGCCCTCCACCCGCCTTCCCGGGGGCGGGGACAAGCGCGTGGGGGGGCTGGGGCCTCTCCTGCCAGGTCCTTTGGGGGATCCCTTTGTCCATGAAATCCCCTGGGGGCCAAGGACCAAGCAAGGAGCCAGCTGTTGCTGGAGCCACCTCCCTGGGAGGAGCTCCCTCCCCCCTGTTGCTAGAACCGCCGAGGATTCTGGGACCCCCGCTTCTTCTTTTTTAATTTATTTTTTATTGTTTTTTGACAGAGAGAAGGGGGAGGGCAGAGCCGTCTCCATAGTTGTACGTCATCGTTTTCAACATGGTTTCCTTCCACACAGGGGGGCGGGGGCCGTGCAGGGCGGGGGCTGGGCCGGGGGCTCCCGCGTGACAGGCGAGAACCTTGGCGGTCACGGTTTGCGCTGCAGTTTCAGCGTGTGGGTTTGCACGGCCGGGGTCGGGAACCAAACCCTGGACCTTGTGACTTGGAGGCAAGCGCTCTGAGCTCTCCAGACACCCCCTCCTTACACATGCTAATACCCTCTTTCCTGGCTGGGCTAGAGCGCTTTTTTTTTTTTTCTATTTAAAAAATAATTCTCACGATGTATTTCAAATTGTATAAAACAATGAACCTCATGGACTTGTCACCTGTCACGTAGAGTCAACAACTATTAGGCTTCGCCCACGCTGGCTTCCTGTCCCCGTACTGTGTGCTGAGGGGGTGGTAGCCTGCGTTTCAGGCCCCTCGCGGCTTCGCCCCTGCATAACTCAGTACGAGCCTTTCCAAGATCCTGGCACCGGGGGCCACAGCACCGGGGGTCACGGCACCAGGGGTCACGTGAAGTGAGCACCACAGCGTCCCGCGTCCGCCAGGCTCAGCCTGCAGCTGAGGGTCTGGGCAGTGGTGGGTGTTGTCACCAGCACCGGGGGATGCACCTTCTGCCGCCCTGTCCTGGTAGAACCCAGCCAGCTGTCCTCTCTCGGGGTCTCCGCTCCCTCTGCAGACCCTCCTCCTTCAGGTGACAGCAGGGTCGCAGGTCTGAGCAGGGCACAGGCTGCAGACCCCGAGGGGGACCAGCCGTCTGGGGGCGGGACCGTCGGGAATGACGGAAGCAACTTAGGCGAGTCAGGCGGGTGCTTTGGGGTGTCTGTCAGCACCTCCCAACGTGTATGTGGTGTGCATGGATGAGCTCTAAAAACCGTTACATATGTATTTTTTTTTTAAGATTTATTGCATTGTTTTTGACAGAGACAGAGAGACAGAGAAGGGGGAGGGCCCAGAGCCGGCTCCATAGTTGTGTGTCATCAGTTTTCGACATGGTTTTGTTCCACACAGGTGTTCAAGGGCCGTGCAGGGCGGGAACTGGGTTGGGGGGCCTCCCGCATGGGAAGCTCACCCCAGTTCAGCATATGGGTCCCCACGGGCCGGGGCTGGGATTCGATCCTCGATCCCTGGAGATGCAAAGCGAGCGTTCAACCCGCTGAGCCCTCCCGCTTCCCCGTTCCGCCTGTATTCTACTCGCCATTAACGTTAGAACAGGCAGAGCAAGCCCAGGGTCTTACGGGTAGCAATGGGGTCGATGAGACCAGCCAGAAAGATCTGGGGATCGAAGGATGATTTTGAGAAGAATATCAAACACTGTAGGTAATACTGCAGCGGTGTTCAAGTAAGGCGGCAGCGATTCCTGGCGGGGCCGGGGACTCCGGAGGTGGCAGCCTCGTCGTGGAGGTCAGGGGCCTCGGGGTAGAGGTTGGTAGCTTTGACCCCAGGGCATGTACAGTTCAGGCCAAGCTGTGTCCGTGACCGGCTGGCTTCAGCTTCACCGGCACTGCTGCTCGTGGGCCTTGTGCGTGTAAAGATCGCGTGCTTGCCCTCTTAGTGCTGCCTCCTGCCAGCGGCACAGCGGGAAACGCAAGGGGTAAGGTAATGCTCTACGTACCAGCCCACATGTCGGCCCTTCGCACTAAAAGGGTTAAGCAGGGGAGCCGTCGTCAGCAAAGACGCTCTCTGCCCCTCCTGTCACTCGCCCATCCCAGGGGCTCTGTGTAATTCAAGACGCGCCCCCCTGCCGCTCCGATCAGCTCTGAACTCCGCGGGCCATTAAGCCCGGCTGCTACAATAAGCATGGATGATGGTTATCCACGTGATTCCACGTGCCTAAGACCCCGGGCGTCTACGAGAATGCCACGGGCGCCCGTGCAGCCTCGGCTTTACGACGTGCCGCGTCTGAAAGCCATCTCCGGAATGGATTTGCCTACTGCAAACCATTTACACAAATGTGCACACGCCGAGTGGGGGAGGGGCCCGCAGGGGGCAGACCGTGTTTACTCGGCTCACGGAGGATAAGAAGAGTTTGCGTGTGTGTTTGTTCTGAAGAAATGAAGCGCTGGGTGGCAGGTGGGGGGCCGTTCTGGGCCTCTGACCCGACGTGTCCCCCACCCAGGCGGGCGGCCCAGGTGGACGCAGGCAGACTCCAGAGCAGGAGGGCCCAGAGCCATCTCCATAGTTGCACGTCATCAGTTTGTGACTTGGTTTCCTTCCACACAGGTGGGCAGGGGCCGCACAGGGCGGGAACTGGGCTGGGGGCCTCCCACGTGAGAGGCATGCCTCCTCAAGCCAGGGGCCAAACTAGGGGGTAAGAACCAAACTGAGGGCCTCCCGCATGGGAAGCACACCCCAGTTCAGCATATGTGTCTACACAGGCCGGGGCCGGGATTCGATCCTAGGTCCCGGGGGCTGCAAAGTGAGCGCTCAACCCGCTGAGCCCTCCCGGCTCCCCCAGGATTTGAACTCGGGATAATCTCTGAGCTCGCAGCCCATGCATTGAATGTCAGTGGTATTCCACAGGCCGTTCCGGGCATCGCCTTTCTAGAAACCAAGACAGCAATTCATTGTTTGCATTGATTCTCCCTCTATTCCACAGGCCCTTCTTGTTCCTGGGGTTCGCTCCCAGCCCCTCCAAATTCACATCCTTTTCTGTGTGACTGGGAGACATAGGTCCGGCCTCTGGGTCCCAGCTTCCTGTAAGACACACGCCGCGGTCTCAGGGGACAGAAGCCCCACCGAGTCACAGCAAGTGCACTTTGAGAAGACGGGATGGGAGCGGGCACGAGCGGGCACGAGCGGGCATCGGGGCTTTGGGAAGCGAGACAGAGAGGACGCTGTTTGCTGTGAGAACCACAGTCCCGTGTCTTCCGGCTCCGCGTCTCATTTCCTTTCGGCAGCTGCTTTGTGGATTCTGGGCTCTGTCCGCGCACAAGTCCAGAGGGAGCTGAGGGTGCAGTGTGGTTTGAAACCACACACGGCTCTCTGTGTCCGGGCTGACGGGGGCCCTGGATTAGCACGGAGATCTATCCCCTCCCATCCCTCTGCAAGCTCCTGTCTGGGGTGCTGTAGGTTTCTGGTATCAGGGGCAGTGGACCACCTCAGGGTACGCATCCCCATTTGGTCTTTGGTCCTGTGACTGCTGCTATGCCGAGACACCCCCCACAGCCGCCGGGCCACCGGGGCCCTCACGGGCTGTCTCCCTCCAAGTCAGCCGCTCCCTGGTGTTCCGTGGTTGCTACCACCCCTCCCACCCCCCTGCCCCGTCAGCCGCCAGCTCTGGGGGCAGCAATCACGCCTGGGGGCAGATCTAAAGCTGGAGCTGAGGTGGCCAAAGAAGTGTAAATGAAGGCCCCCAGCCTGCTCCTTTCCTTTATACACATGCATGTGCGCACACGTATATGCACCTGCACACACATATACACATGTGCACACATGTGCACTCATGCATACGCATGTGTGCGCACACGTGCACTCGCACACATGTGCAGACTGTGTGTGCACACTCACACACATGTGCTCTTGTGCCCATGCATATGTGTGCAGACTGTGTGCGTGCACCCACGTGTGCATACATGCACACACACACGCACACCTTGGGAGACGTGGGAGAGGGGAATGCCCAGGCAGTTTGGCGAAGCTCTGGGCTCACTTCCCGGGTCTGTGACGCTGACAAGCTGCCCACCTCGCCTCAGAGTTCTCATCCGAGCCCTGGGGGTGACAGTCCCCGTGACACAGAGCGTAGGACCTGCCACGGACCGGTGCTCCGTTACTGCCGGCTGCTCTGCTCTTTCCCGACTGGACCTGACTCGGGGTGGGGACAGTGCCTGGAGTTTACCAGGAACTTCTTGTTTCCGCCCGGAGCTGTGTCCCTATTCTGTGTCCTTGCTCAGATGTTCTGTGACCTATGTCCTCCCAAACCCCTTTCTCTTTACACACCCTTAGGGGCTTAGGCGGAGGAAATGTCACCGTCCCTTCCATCCAAAGTGTCGATCAAAGCACAGCCCAGGCGATAGAGGCTGGGGGGCGGGGGCCGCAGGAAAGCAAGGACTAAGCCCGGCTGTGGACGGGACCCGGTCCAGAGCGGCCCTGACCGAGGCCAAGCGGGTCCCGCCACGCAGCACCCGGGCTCTGGGTCACCCGGGCATTCTCGGGGCGAACCGGCCCAGGAGGCGGGTGCGGGGCAGCTGGAGCCCGGGGAGGGGGGACGGAGCTAAGTCCGGGCTGATGTGAGAGCAGCTTTCTGATCCATTGATTGCACACGCGTGTCAGGGAGCGAGAGGTGGGCGATCACACCTGCCGGGTGGGTGCGCTCAGAATTCCAAGGCCTGCGGGCTGGGGAGGCAGGCGCCGCGAGGGGGCGGGGCCCGCGCTCCCTAAGGGGCGGGGCTGCGGGGGCGGGGCCCGCGCTCCCTAAGGGGCGGGGCTGCGGAGGGGCGGGGCCAGGGCTCCCTAAGGGTGGACTGCGGAGGGGCGGGGCCCGCGCTACCTACGGGGCGGGGCTGCGGAGGGGCGGGGCCAGGGCTCCCTAAGGGTGGACTGCGGGGGGGCGGGGCCCGCGCTACCTACGGGGCGGGGCTGCGGAGGGGCGTGGCCGGGGCTCCCTAAGGGTGGACTGCGGAGGGGCGGGGCCGGCGCTCCCTAAGGGGGTGGCACCACTGCGGAGGGGCGGGGCCAGGGCTCCCTAAGGGGCGGGGCTGCGGAGGGGCGGGGCCAGGGCTCCCTAAGGGGGTGGACTGTGGAGGGGCGGGGCCAGGGCTCCCTAAGGGAGCGGGGCTGCTGAGGGGCGGGGCCCGTGCTCTAAGGGGCGTGGCTGCCGAGGGGCCCCCGGGGCCCCTGGGAATGCAAACCCTCAGACAGCACAGCTGGGTCTCTAAGTGGCCGCCTCCCTGTGCGTCCAGCCCAGGAGGCGGCACCTCCGCACATGGCACGTCCTGTCTGCACTGCCCTGAAAGGTGTCAGCTAACCGGCCCTGCGCTTCCAGGCCTGGCCTGCGGAGTCTCGCAAGGGGACTGGAGGCCTCTGTCCCCAAGGCTCTGTGCACTCAAGCCCCAATGGTGTCGTTTTCTAGCTGTGCCCTTGGGCGGGTCTCCGAACGTCCCCAAGCCCGGTTCTGTCTCAGTGCAATGGGGATAATACTGCCACCCGGGAAGACAAGGGGCCTTTAGAATCAGCAGTAAAGCGCGTGTCTGATGAAAGCAGGGGAAGGGGCACAGAGACCACCCGGTAGGGGAGGAGGTGACACAAACCAATTAGCTGAGACCGTGAGGAGGTCCGAGCACAGTAGGCAGGCTGTGATGGTAACACGGTAGGCCCTCTATGGCCCACACGGGTGTGCCAGGCGGGGGGTGCCCACAAGGCAGGGAGCCAGCCCTGGGGTCAGAACCCTGGTGGTCTTCCCCCCTCCCCTCCCCTCCCCGCCCCTCCTCCCTTCAACCACCCCTTGAGGGGGGTGAGGGGGGTGGGAGAGCGCGTGGTCATTCAAGAGGAGGAGCAGAAGGGGGTGTCCACACCTTAGGGGTGAAGGCCGGTATTCCACCTCCCCCCGGCCCAGGACTTGGGGTGTCTCTAGGCCTGCTGGTTTTCGGGGTGCTGTGGAAGCAAGGCCTGTTTCCCAAATTGTACTAACAGTTATTTCTGAGGTGCTGTGAGCATCTGACACAGGAGAGGGCTCTGCCCACCCCCAGTGGGTAACATGAAGGGGGCACAGTGGGGGCTGGGGGCTCCGCTGTGGGCAGCCGGGACTGGGAGAAAGGGGCCTATTTCTGCACCCTGTTATTACGGCATCTTGTTTTCTTAGTTTGTTCAACAAACCTCTCTCCCTCCCCCCTTCCCCCCCACCACCCGCCTCGCCTCCCTTTTTTTCATCTTCCTCTCTCAGCAAATCCATTTAAATGCAATTCTGTTCTTAAAGCGCCCCTCTCATGCATGTCTAATGAATGTCAGGGAGCCTCTTACAATGGGGCTGAGGAGGATCCAGCGGCCGCGTGTGCACCAGTCATCTGAAAGGAAGCCTGGGAGCGCTCCAGTTTTATTACAGCGTAATTAGAAATAAAATCTTGTTGCAATGGGGAGAATGAGAGATGTGTGCTAATCCCACGGCGGAGAAGCAGCGCGTTGTTTGGACAAGGACGTTCGGGGGGGGACCCTCTCCTCCTGTTCTTCCCTCCACCGTCAAGACCCCTGAGAACACCCTGTGCCCCCGTGGGCCCCGGCTCCCTGGGGGCCTCTCCAGGGACAGGGCTGACTCCCTGGCAGACCTCAGCTGCCCACGGCGGTCAGCCAGCAGCCCCAGGCCAGCGGGGCCTGGTCCCTCCCACTTACTCCAGGGACGTGGGGGGCAGGTCAGCAGAGCCCAGATCACAGGCTGAGGCCCACACACCACCACCAGAGCTACACATCCATGCATTTTATTCGGTCACGTAGCAGCTACGCGCTGACCGCCTGGGCTGCACCAGGCACTGTCGGATCCACGCGTGAACTCATTTCATTCTCACGGGACACAGCTTCAGAGGGGCCCGGCGGCCTGCCCAGCACCTCGGGTCTGGAGAGGGGACTGCAGTTGGAACAGTGGGGCCGGGCTTCGTTCCCCAAGCTGCCAGCTTCCTGGGTCCTGCCGAGACCTCAGACCCTCAAGTCTCTTGTCTCCTGTCGAGCCCAGAACGCAGATGGGGAGACCCGGCTGGTCCCCCAGTACAGGGCAGAAGGGGGCCACGCGGAGAACCTCATTAACCCTCACTAGCTCTTTAAAGGCACTGTCTCCAACACGGTTGCTTTGGGGGTTCAGGCTTGGACATAGGAATTTGCGGGGAGACACAGTTCCGTCCATAGCAGGGAGGAGCTAGCAGGCTGATCACCCCCACCCGCCCTACCCCACAGACCTGGGGGTCGGGGGGGTGTCCCCCATTACTCTTCCCTTGACTTCCAAGATGCCAGGCGCCCACATTGTGTTTGTACATCTGTGCTGGATGGAGCAGTCACTGCGAACCTGTATTGACTGCAATTTCTCTTTTGGAATTGGGAGTTCCCGGGGGCTGGTACACAGAGACATTGGACGCCTGGCTTCCTGCGGCCCCCCTGGCCCCCCAGGAAACAGATTCGCACTGTGACGGGCTAAGTACCTCTTCGGCCGCATGATGCTGGCCAACGCCTGGACCAGGCCCGGCCCCATCCATTCCTCCCCTCCTCACCCCACCCTGCACCTCCACCTCCTCCTGGGGTCTTCCCGGTGCGGGGTGGGCAGGAGCCCCTCCCCTCAGCTTTCGGTTTTCCTGACTCCAGGAGCCGAGAACCACCTTGCAAGAAACTTTTCTGCTGCCAGGACCGCTGGGTCCGCACGCTGCCTGCGCTCTGGGCGTGTGTGGAGGACTCGTGGGCCCGCGCCTCACACACGGGACGTCCCGCTCGGGAACATCCCCTCCTTACACCTGCACGGTGCAGGGCGTGTCACATGACCCTTTTGAAGGCAGGGTCCTATGGCCACCACAGAAGAGCCCAGTGAGCTGAGGAAGCCAGCAGCGGGGACCCCCAGCGTGGGGGTGAGAGGACAGGAGCCCAGAGGATAAAGGGGTCTTCCCGCAGCCACACAGCATGGTCCAGGGCAGGTCTCTGGCCCCTCACCTGTCACCCCACCTACCGTGCCCCACACTGCCCATCAGCAGAAGCACCTGCCCAGCGGCCAGCCCCCTCTGTGCCCAGTGAGGCCCCACAGGCCTGTGCAGACGTCCCCAAAAGGGCACCACATGTCCTCAAGACGCATCCAGGGGAAGCCGGGACGGCTCAGCGGGTTAAGCGCCTGCTTTGCAGCCTGGGGGACCCAGAATCGAGTCCTGACCCCAGCCCGTGGGGACCCACATGCTGAACTGGGGTGTGTCTCCCATGCGGGGGGCCCCCAGCCCAGTTCCCGCCCTGCGCAGCCCCCGCCCACCTCTGTGGAATGAAACCATGTCGAAAGCGGATGACATACAACTATGGAGACGGCTCTGGGCCCTCCCCCTTCTCTCTGTCTCTCTCTGTCAAAAACAATAAAATAAATCTTAAAGAAGAAAAAAAAAGACACATCCAGCCACCTGCCCTTGTCACACCTCCCCGCTCGCCCACCACTCTGGCCCTGGTGAGGGACAGGGACCCCAGCCCAGGACAGGGCCCCCCCACGAGGAGGGTGCGTGACAGCTGTGGGTCCCGGACATGGGCCTTTGTCCCCAAGGCCCCAGGGGTGGGGACGTCTAGCGCTCAAGGACTGAGCTTGTCTGAGGTGGGCAGGGGGGTCCACCGGGCAGCTTAGCTTCAGGACCCCTTTGTCCCCGGCAATGCCACCCTGATGCCACCACAGCCGCATGCCGCGGGCCTGCTGGTGCCCCCGGGCGGCCCACGCGGTTCCATCCAGGAACCAGGGGCCTGTTATTGGTGGCCCGCCCCAGTCACCTGCGGAGGGCAGGACTGTGAGAGGCCAGCGTCCCGCAAGCCAGAGCGGGGGTCCTTCCCTCCGGGGCCTGGGGCTGCCCTGCGTGCCTGAGGAGCCTCTGGACCATGTGAGGTCACCCCCCGCAGGGCCTGCCTCAGAGGTGGCTCATCTGAGCCCCCACTCCAGACCCGGGGGACCCAGGCGAGCGTCAGAGAGGCCTGCAGGCCGGTCCCCGGAGACCAGGAAGGCGGAGGGGCCAGCAGGGCGGGGCGCTCGGCCTGAGGACAAAAAATGGGGACCAGGATTCCTTCCCCACCCACAGCACGGCCCTGTGCACCTCCTTCAAGGTGTGACCCGAGGGCAGAACCGAGGGCACAGCCCGTACCCACAGGGAGGCTCTGGGCACCCGGCACCCCTAGTCCTGCTTCCATTCCTCCAGCCGGACCGGCCGGCGGCCCCTCTGCCCGCTCCAGGGGCGGCTGGTCCGAAGCGGGGTGTGGGGTAGGGGCTGGCAGGCTGGCAGGGCACAGGGCCAGAGCCCCCACCAGCTGGCAGGGCCCCTCCCCTCGCGATATCGCACACGCTCCAGAGACCGCTTCCTCCCCCAAGCAGGCCCGTCGCCCGATGCTCATTAAACATGCAGAACCGATGTTGCACAAGCCCCCCCAGAGGGGATTAACGTGCCCCCCATCTCTCCTGCCCCTCGCTGGCTCCGCACCCCCCTGGCTGCAGCCTGTCTTTGTTTCGGGAGCGAATCACTGGGTCTGGCAACGTTCCCGCAATTAAATATGCACAAGAAGGGGGGGCAGGGAGGGGGAAAATGAGGACAATGAAGGATGTGAGACATCAGATGCGGCAGCTGCTCGTTGCTATGGAAACCCAGGCTCCCACCACCACCACCTCAGCGCCCCTTCCCAGCTTAGAATCCGGCCCCGGGGGCTGGGAGCTGTCCAGGCCTCAGCACCTGGGGGCGTCCGGGGATGATTGAAAGTCCCTCCTGTGTCCCTGACCCCGGCCCTTCTGGACGCAGCCCCCTGACCCGCAGTCCTGCGTTCCAGTCCCCACTGCGCAATGCGTGACAGCAGAGCGTCTGCGTGTGGCTTGGGGATGTCACAACATGGTACACGCGGGGTCGGCTGGGGGGCCGGGCATCCTCCGGGTCCTCGCCCACCAGGGGCCGCAGGGTCTGTATCTCCACACACCCCCCCCATGCCTGAAGTAGCCTCAGTGGTCGTTTGTTGAATGAATATATGATTACCACGGAGAGAAAAGGATTGAGGTGGGTGTTCTGTCCAACGCCCAGGGAGAGCTGGGAGCCCCTGGGCCTGAGTTCCGGCCCATTTACTGGCTGTGTGACCTGAAAATGTAGGCGACAGTTGTGAGAACAAATAAGCAGGGGATGCAGGCGGCATGGCGGAGCCGATAAAAGCTGGGCTCACGCCGCCGTGGCCGCATTAGCATCACAGCCCAACTGTAGACCCGTCAGCCCTCCAGAGCTGTCTGCGGACGGGCTGAACAGAACTCCTGTGACTGTGGCCCTAAGGAAGGGCCAGGCCAAGACAGGGGACGAGAAATAACAACAGTGCACGTCTCCGCCTTGAACGCATACCAGACACCACGAAAAGGAAGCCCACTTAGCAATGGGGACACAAGGGCCTGGCGAACTCCTGCAGAGGTGAGGCAGGGGAAGCCAGGTGGTTCAGCAGGGTGAGCGCTCACTTTACAGCCCCAGGGACCAACGATCGAATCCTGGCCCCGGCCCATGGGGACCCATATGCTGAACTGGGGTGAGCTTCCCATGTGGGAGGCCCCCAGTTCAGTTCCTACCCTGCGTGGCCCCCGCCCACCTGTGTGGAAAACCATGTTGAAAACGGATGACATACAACTATGGAGACGGCTCTGGGCCCTCCCCCTTCTCTGTCTCTCTGTGTCTGTCCAAAAATAAATAAATAAAATAAATCTTTAAAAACCAAAACAATGTGGAGCAGGTGAGCATTGCTCATCTAAGCGAACGCTGTGTGCCAGACACGTCTTTTTATAATCCTAGTGTTCATGCTCAGAAGTGTTCCTCCCACCTCCTGGTCCAGACAAGGCTCAGAGAGGTTAAAGCACTATCCCTCGGGTCACACAGCTCCTAAGAGGAAGCCTCAGACGAGGACCCAGACCCAGGTCTGACCGGAAAGCCGGGCGCCCGTCTGTACGGCCCTGAAGCGTCCGCGCATAGAGGGGTCCCGGCGGCAGTTTCTGTCCGTTTGTGTGAGGCGCACCCTCACCCACTGGAGACGCGCCTCTGCCTTTGGGGCCGCGCCAGCTCCCCCACCCCCGTGTCCCCATTGTCACCTCCTGGCCCTGGGCAGCGGCCCTCGCCTGGGACACGGCCGGCTGCCGGCCCGAGCTGCCCAGCGGGGGGAGTCACAGGCAGCACCCCGATTGTGTCTCCAGAAAACAGGTTTTCTATTACTTCCCACGGCGGGCTGTACATCTCCGACGTGCAGAAGGAAGACGCCCTGTCCACCTACCGCTGCGTCACCAGACACAAGTACAGCGGGGAGACCAGGCAGAGCAACGGGGCCCGCCTTTCTGTGACAGGTAGGCCAGAGGGCTGGGGGGCACCACCACCCCAGGACCTGGGCAGGTGTCCACCGCGGGCCAGGGAGTCTGTGCGGTCCACGCCGCGGCCCAGGGGGCCTGTGCGGTCCACGCTGCGGGCTGGGAGCCTGCTCTGTACTCAGGGTGCCCGGAGGAGGCGGTTAGAGGACACGGGGACAGAAACGACTGGGGTACCCTTTGTCCAGTCTGGTTTGGGGGGCCCTTCCTGTAAGGACTCTGGAGATACGTCGTTTTTAGGAGCCTGTCCCTGAAGCTGAATTCTCCTGAAGACCATGATTGCGCTCCCGATCACGACGTGACCATTTATCAAATAGGGGCAGTTATGGAACGCGTCCTCGCTTTCCGTTTTTGCCTTGGCTGCCAGGAAGCTCATTGATAAAATCTGAGGCCCAACCATGATAATGATTACATTGGATTGGATAAGACTGGGTGAGGGAGGGTTTTATTTTTTTTAATTTCCGTACATGTGCACGCATTTTCTGCGGTTCCGTTGTATCTGTTCGTGAGTGCATTTACGTGTTGTTGTAGCTCACCTCACGGCACGGGAAAGCAGGCAGAATATAATCTGTGAACAAAAATGTTTCCTCACGAAACGAGGGCTGCTTCTGGAGGGAAGGACAGCTTCTTACGGAGGGTTGGCCTTAGGAATCAGGCCTCCCTTCCCAGCTCCGCCTCGGCCCTCCCGAGCCGTGGGCAGCAGAGCGTGTCCCCAAACTTCAGCTGCTCCCTCTGTGAAGTGGGAGCAACGAGGGTGGCCCCTGGGGTGCTGAGACGACTCAGGGTCCCCGAGCTCACGGAGAGCCCAGCGCAGGGAGGGCGAGCCTCAGCCTTACCGTGGCTGCCTTGCTAGTCCTGCTGCATTTCCAAGCCTTGTGGGGGCCCCCCAACGTCCATGTCCCTCTATTTTCCAAGGTAGAGGAGGCCGTTGCAAGAACAGTCTGAGTCCCCCAAAATCCAACCGGACAATCACCATCCGTGCGTCTAGGACCTTTTGGAGTGTCCCACGTGCTTTCAGGGCACGTGCTCTAGGCCTGCATTTATAGAAGAGGGGGCCGGGGAGGCGGAGAACGGAGCCAGCACGGGGCTCCCAGCTCACGGAGTGGGGTGGGGTGGGCGCCCGGTCCAGGCAGCACTACCCAGCTGACAGCAGCCTCCCCGGTGCAGCCCCCGCCCCCCCGGGACCACGCGGGGCTGGCCATCTGTCTCCCCAGCCCTGCACGGGCGTCTCCGTGCCCGGGGCCCCCTGGCGCTCCCGGTACATGCCACGGCATTTCACTTCTGCTCCAGCCTAATGAAAGAGGTTTCTTTCCCGCAGAATTTAATTTCACGCCTGAGACTCGGTGATTAATTCCCTCCCCCACCCGCCCGGGCAGCCCCTCTGCTTGTAAATTCTGCTGAGCGCCACGGAATTGATGTGCTTTGCGTCCATTGTCACGTTGAGTCATTCTTCCTGGGCACAGGTTTGGTGGGTCCCCCCCGGCCACCCCCACAGGGAAGAGACCACGGATGCTGCTGAGGGGGGTGGGCGGGGGCAGGAATGGCCCAGGACATCAGCGTGGTGACTTCGTGTCCGGCAAGCTCTTTGACACACCGTCCGCCACGTGACAACCTCACGTGACCTGGAGGCGGCCCTGGTCACCGGCCGCTCGTTGCACACGTGGAAACCCAGGCTCTGAGGGACCCGGAGTCATCTGGTGTCACATAGGCACCTGTGATGGTTGTCAGGGAGGCCGGGCCAGGTGACAGGCACTGGTGTGCAGAGGGGCTCACACACACTCTGCCTGCCACCCCCGCCCCCTCTGCAGCCCCTGCCCCATCATGGACCCCCGGGGCCTCTGTCTGGCCGGAGCCCGGGCTCGGGGACACCGCGAGACCACCCGCATTGGGTTGGGGTCCCTCGGGGCCTCCCCTCCCTCACCGCCCTGCACCCCACCCACGGCTGCTGCCGCTCTCTGCCTTCCAGACCCTGCCGAGTCTGTCCCCACCATCCTCGATGGCTTCTACTCCCAGGAGGTGTGGGCCGGCCACACCGTGGAACTGCCCTGCTCCGCTTCCGGCTACCCGGTCCCCGCCATCCGCTGGCTCAAGGACGGCCGGCCGCTCCCGGCCGACAGCCGCTGGACCAAGCGCGTCACGGGGCTGACCATCAGCGACCTGCAGACCGGGGACAGCGGCACCTACGTCTGCGAGGTCACCAACACCTTCGGCTCCGCGGAGGCCACAGGCGCCCTCACGGTCATTGGTGAGCGGGAGCAGCACTCTGCTAGACGCCCGGGGCGTGGGGACCCCTGGCCAGCCCTGTGCCACCCCCTGCTTGGGGCAGCACCCGGAGTCCTGGGAGCAGCCCGGGTCTGGAGTCAGGAGACCTGCCTTGGGCTCTGGCCTCCCCAGAGGGGCACTGACTTAGGGCAGGTCCCACAACCACCATCGGGACCTCCAGGCCCTTCTCTGTAAAACGGGGAGACGGCCACCCCTGTCTCCCAGAGGTCACCAGGGTCAGATGGGGCCATGCCCTGGGAACCCTGCTACTGGTGGGGACAAGCGGACACGACCCGCCTCACCATGCTTCCTGGGCAGCAGACAGAGGCTCTGGGGGCCGGCAGGCACCCCCTCCCCTCAGCCGCTTCGCAGGGGGCTCAGGGCCCTGCAGGCCTCTGCCTCCTTTCTGGAACCCCAGGTCCAGGGGCTTCAGGACAGAGAGGCTGACGGGCTGGTAACCAGGCAGCCAGTGAAAGGGGTCAATGAAAAGGCTCAGGCAGGGAGGCCGGGACAGCTCAGTGGGCTGAGTGCTCGCTTTGCAGCCCTGGGGACCGAGGATCGAATCCTGGCCCCGGCTCATGCAGACCCATACGCTGAACTGGGGTGCGCTTCCCATGTGGGAAGCCCCCAATTCAGCCCCTGGCTCCAGGGGGCGTGCCTTCCATGCGGGGGCCCCCCCCAGCTCGGTTCCCACCCTGTGCGGCCCCCGCCCACCTGTGTGGAATGAAACCATGTTGAAAACTGATGCTGTCAACTATGGAGACGGCTCTGGGCCCTCCTCCTCCTCTCTGTCTCCGTCAAGAACAATAAAATCAATCTTTAAAAATAAGATGGCGCAGGCAGCGGCAGGGATGTAAAGGCAAGAGAGCCCGCCCTGCCGTCCGGTCAGGTGGCCTCCAGCCTAGAGGGACAGACACAACGAGGGGGTGACAGCCTGAGGCTGGCGGTGTCAGTTCCAGGCAGGGAGGCCCAGAGAGGGAGCCGCACCGCAGCCGGGGGCTGGTCCGGGACGGCTTCCCCAGCACAGGGTGGGGGGCGATGGGAACCAGGTGGAAGGGGGCCCGGGGTGTGCAGGGCCCGGGGACAGGCCGCACTCCAGAGACCGTGGACCTGATGCCAGCCCATGCCACCCTGAGCTGCCGGGGACTGCAAGGTTCTCAGTAGAAGGACGGCGCCTGCAGCACGGGGGACAGACGGAGGGACCCTGGGACAAGGGTGGCAGCGGGCGGGGAGCTGCGGGCCTGCAGCAGGGCGGTGGGTGGCGGTGAGGGGCGGAGCTGGACTGACCCACGGACAGGAGGTGAGAAAGGGCGGGAAAAGGCAGCACCTGGCCGGGTGGGGGGCGTGGGAGACAAGGGCTGGCCCAGCGTGCCCCCTGGTGTCGGGGGGTGAGCCAGCCAAGGCCCCCTGGGGCTCAGGCGCTGAGGGGAGCCCCGCGCCCCGCTGAGCGCAGGGAGGCGCATCAGACAGCGCGCGGAGCTCTCCTGCCGCTTCACAGATGGGTAAACTGAGGCTCAGACCAGTGCCGGTCCCGTCCCCTCTGCAAGGAGTCTGTGGACAGAACCGGGGCGTCCTGGCTCCCTCGGGGCTTTGACGTCACAGCCATGGGGCGCCCACACGAAGCGCGTTTTCTGTTCTTTTTTCCCCCGGATTCGGCTGCCCTCGCCCTGCGCCGCCCAGACCCCCTCCACGTGACCTTGACACCAAAGAAGCTGAAGACCGGCATCGGCAGCACGGTCATCCTCTCCTGCGCCCTCACCGGCTCCCCCGAGTTCACCATCCGCTGGTTCCGCAACACCGACCCGGTGCTGCCCGACGCCGCCGTCTCCATCCGCGGGCTGAGCAACGAGACGCTGCTCATCGCCTCGGCCCAGAAGAGCCACTCGGGCGCCTACCAGTGCTTCGCCTCGCGCAAGGCCCAGACGGCGCAGGACTTCGCCATCATCGCCCTGGAGGGTGAGCCGCGCGCGCGCACGAACGGGGGGCGCGGTGCGCACGGCCCCCAACCCGGGCCCCGCCGGGCAGCCCCGGAGGTGCCAGCCCTGGTGCGCACGGCCCCCAACCC